>JAQZBX010001460.1:25000-82864 GCA_029593785.1 Cabassous unicinctus | reverse complement strand
TCAGAAAAGGGAGAAATTCTAAGAATGTTCTCCAAATCTAATTCCCTTGAGAAAGGTACTCCAGGTTAAGAGAGATATAATAATGTTGGTAAAGATTCTGTCCTCACTTTCCAGTCAACCCCACCCCAACCCACGCCAATGTAATCCTAAATCACAGTAAATATGGTTTGAGGGCTGAAAGCATATAAATTGGAGCCAGATCGTCTGGGTTGAAATCCCACCTCTACCACTTGCTAGTTGCATAGTCTTGGGTACATCATCTGATTTCTTTGCCTTCAGTTCCTCATCATAAAATGGGGATTATATTAGTAGCTATTTCACAGAGCTCTTAAGAGATTTAAATTAGTTAATATATATGAAGTGTGTACAACAGCATCCGGAACACAGTAGGTGTCCCGTAAGTGCTAATTATTATTATTAAGAGGGGGGGAATCCTCAAGCTTATCCAGACTACCGCTAGCCTCAGAGGCTCAGAGGCTGTCACCCTGAGGGAGAGAACACTTACTGAGCAGGCGTGGTAACTTTGAGAAAGGAACACTTGTCATAGCTCTTCAGTTTAAACATGTGTAGATGGTGACAATTTTTGCATGGACAGGTGAGTACCAAGCCTTCTGGGTTTGCTTTGGTAGCAGTGCAGTTGGGTCTGTGTTGAGTTAGCCACACTGTCAGGCTCAGCCTGCCCTGGGATGACCCCACATGGCTGGAGGTGGTTCTGGGACACACCCACATGAAGCAGTGCTCAATGGACTGGTAGTAGGCCTTCTAGGAAGCAGGCAAAGAAAACTTGCTCACACAGGAAACAATGCTGAGTTCATGTTGTCTCACCAGCCTTTTTGAATTCTGATGGGTCTCAAACAGGGATTGGAATGATTGTCATTGAACCATATAGAAAACATGGAAAATGCTACACATAAAGATGCGCTTTTACCTGCAGAGTTCTTCTCTTCCTTTCCTTCTTGATCAAAGGGAAATCACAGGCAGGGAGGAAGAATTTGAAGTCTCTCTGGGTATCTGCTAAGAACATTTCTGGGGTGCCTTCACCATGTCCTGGAAAGGCATCATTTGCATGATTCTTGGCTTTTGTGGGGTCTAGCCAGGTAGTTAGAATTCTTAGTAAAGTAATATTCAATGCAATTTTTAATAAGAACATGAAAATCTCAGATGTATTAAAAATTGATCAGCCATCCTAGCACCACACCTCACACCTATACCCAGAGTGCGAGTCCATCTCATTAACGCACACTTTGAAAAAATCTTGAGCTAGTCCTAAACTACCCCTGCTGCATTTTCACTCATCCATCCCACAAGTAGTTCTGGATGTTACTACTCTCAGCCCCTTCTCTTCTCTCGTCACCTCTTTCATCCTGTTCCTCATCGGCCACAATGTCAACTAATTAAATATATATGCTTAACAGGTCTGTAGAAAATAAAACACATTTTAGATTTGTTTTGGGCAGGAAGAATTAACCTGGATTTCCAGGGTACACCTCAACCCCTCACCCCCACACACATCTCCTCCCACTCTGGGGATTGCACTTCATCTTTCATCTATCCAGCTAAGGAGAACGGAGGCTAATTTAAGAGCCTCTTTATGTCAGTACATATTCAGCCAGAGGGGTCAGTGTTGATTGATGCGCAACAGTCTGTCCCCAAGAGCTCTCCAAGTCCCTGCTGGTCCAGAGAGTAGCCACCAACAGTAATTCACCCTTTAGTGCCTGTGAATTTCTGTACTTCCAGCTAGAAACAGTCAATAAACACCAGAGGCAACTTATGTTGCCTTAGATCACTAATAAATGCCTCACCACAACCTCAGAGCTCTCTCACAAAAACACAGCTCTCTACAGATAGATGCCAGCCCCAGTAGCCCAATTACTACAGAGATGTTTCAAAGGCCTAAAGAGGGAGGCAGGGAAAGGGAAGGGGCTCTCTCCAAAGGAAAGAGCTATGTGCTTCCTTCAAGCCAAAATTGCTTCCAATTGTTGAGTGCCTCCTCTAAGCCAGTAGCTGGATTAGGCTTAATCTACATGATTTCATTCATTTCCTACAACTCCAGGACCCAGGTAGCTCTAGCCCATTTTAAAGGTAAGAACATAGAGACTCACAGAGCTTAAGTCACTCCTACTTACTGCCTCTTCACAGCACCTGCACAGAAAGGCCTAGGGCTGTGTATTGCCAAAACACCTAGGAAATTCTCCAGGACTCCAGGCAATCAAGATTAATTTCTGAGCCTCAGAACACTGCCACTCCTGCCCTTATGTTGGAAAGAGGCTCAAGGGTTCTGTTACTCCACATGCTGCCATAAACACATCCCCTTGCATCTCATCACCAAGACATAGTCAACATTTCTAGAGCCTTCTGTTTTATTTTAAAGGTGAGCATCACATATTCTGGCAAGCTTCTTTTGGTATCTCAGAGTGTTGTGTGTTCATTCTGCCTAAGGCACTGTGATTGGTTCTGTACAGGTTTAAGGGAATAGACAGTTATTTACAAAAGAAAAAGACACAGGTCACAGTCCTGCACAGTATTTCCAACCATGCAACATTCAACAATCGGCCAGGCTCTGGGTTACGTGCTAGGGGGAAATGGGAGAAGAAATAGACCTAGGTCATAGTTTTTTTTTCATTCCTATCATTCTTCTTCTGCTTCTACCTCCATTTCCTAAGGTGTCTCATTATCTCTCCTTCTATATACAAGTCTTGGACAGACTCTATGGCAGGATGAAATACCTGCATTGACCAAAATTCCACTTAGCCACCAACTACAGAAAAGCTAATGTCTCTACATCCACCATCAAAACGTCTAGCTGGACACTGGATATGATCTGAGGGGTTAGAGCTGTCAGCTTCCAGCTCATCATTCTTGCCTCGTGCAGGAATGGAACCACAGACTATCATGAATTCTGACTTTGTGCTCACTCCTCCTTGAAAACTCGCAGCACGCAAACATTAGACACCCAAGAAAATTGCTTATCTGGGATATCCGCAGCCTGAAAGACCCGGAGAATTCTGCTTCCATCGCCTTTAAGCAAGCCTCTCGTCAACATTTCTGTGAAGTAAAGGAGCAGACAGGAGCTGTCCTCTCCGGAAGGGAGCAGAAGAACCTCTGAATGGAGTAGATCCAGATCCAAATTTTGGGATGCAAATCACCACCCTCTTCTGCTGTGGAGAAAAGCACCATATTACCTTGAAGGCTGTAAAAATAATGACAATGATGATATCTCATGCTTCTCCCAGGCTTTTCCATTTCTCAAACACTCTGTAGTTTCATTTAATCCCACACCAAACTTAACATCACATAAAAAGTTTGATTTTTCTCCTAAAGGATGTCTCACGTGTCTGAATCTCATCTGATCCCAACATTCAGAAAGGGGAATAGTGATATTCAGTGTTCCTTCCTCTCCGATAATCCTCTTTTTGACAGGAAAACTCAGCCCCTTCCCTGGGTAATCAGAGAAGAAATAGATCATATGTGCTTAATAAGCCACATGTCCCACCTACTGGACAGAAAGCGCAGTATTGGGTGTGTAGCCGTGGCCAATGAAACCTTGCCCAACACCTGCCCGAAGTCTTTGTATGAACTGCAAACCCAATCCATTTCCATAAGCGAGGCTCCAAGAGAAGGGGTTTCTGTTGATACTTTCTCTGCATGTTTTGTTATGCTTGTTTTTGTTGGCCTAGAGAACCAGCAGCCAGGGACAGTGGCAGGACTGAGCCAAGGGGCGGTCTGTTCACTCCCAAGGGATGAGGGTGTTTCACCAAGTTAGCTGCCGCTTGAAAGGACAGCTGCTGCACAGTCTTGCTCTCTCCCCGTTTTGTTATCCCTGAGATAATAAATAAAGGCTCATTCTGCTATGTCCAAAAGACCCTTTTCAGGAGACCTGCTCTTGCTGGAAGTCTCCCGAGTCCGCTTACCTGATTACAGTCAGATGCTGGGCATTTCAAATTAAATTAGAACAAATAACAAAAATGAAAGGAGAATGGAAAGGAGACAGAACACACCAACAAAAATGTTATTCATTTAAAGTAAAAAATGAGAAAAATGAAGCCTGAAAAACTCAAATAATACTGGCAGAGATTGATGTTTGTCATCTAGTCTTAGGCTAAAAAGAGCCACAAGTGACAAATTGAAGGGATCGTGACTCCAGGCAATGGAGATATGGCTAGGATAAGCAGAAAGAAGTTCTCAATCTAGACCTGAATTTTCATATCTCTCAGATTGAGGCCATCTCAATCATGGTTAAATGATAGCTTACAAAGGATACAGAAGTGTATGTTTTGGAAGGTGGTGAGAATGTTTGTCCCATTTTACCATTTTTCCTCTAGCATGTCCTACGAAAGACAAAGTGTCATTTGAGCTTAAAAATACTTCCAGAGATATGCCTAAAACCCACCAGATCATGGATGGATGGAAGAGCAGGAGATGAATTTTTGTAATACCTGGCCTCAAAATGCTCCAATGTTGGTAAGACAGTTTAAAATTGAATGGAAGGGTTCACAGACCAAGACTGCAATGCATCCGTTAGCAGAGTGATTTCAAACAGAATTCTTTTTGTTCCATTAAAAACAAGTTGAAATCAACCAGCTAAACAAAGCCCCAGAATCACTCTGGTCTGCTTGACACCCCCTATGCCTTTGGCTAAGCCTTCATTCCATTTGCAGGATCCTTTGCTATCACCTGTTTCAGTTACACTAATATTGCTGGATCCTAGAATAGCATTAAGATATTTGATAAGACAATCTAACTTGCCTACCATCCAAATGCTGAAAGGACATTTACATTTAATGTGCTTTTTTCAATCTTATTAACCAAAGTAATATGTTGTACAGTAAAATGTATTGTCTTATTACAGTACTCTCATCATGAAGAAACAATGAACACATGGAAACATAATTCATATTATATTGTCTGTCACTAACAGAGGGCTCTTCAGCAAACTCAAACTCAATTTGGATAAAATAAGCTATTAGATGCTAGAGAGTTAACTTCTCTTGTGCCCAAAAACTCTTTGCATCTACATATTAAAGGCCATTATTAACTAGGCAAAAATATTCAAGAGAACATAAGGGATGATTACCTTATAAGAGACCATTCTTGCATATAGTGTTTAAAATAAAACGCGGTCACGTGGCTATCCCCTGACATCACTCTTAATTTTAATATCTACTGTCCAGGCATAAGTAAAACTTTCAGGTCTCAAAAGGGGCTTGGTGCCACTGGGTATTTCCTCAAAAATGTGACAACGCCTTTATTAAAAAAACAATAAGCATTCAGGAATGATCAGTGAAAATGTCTCTTGAGGCCATTATTTTTAGCTGAGTGCTGTTGTGACTGTTTCCATGGCTAAATCATGAACATGTTTTCTGCACAAGCCCAGTCAGCTAGTGGCCTTAATTAACTTTCAAATGGAGAAGGCTGCGGTTTACCACTTATTAAATATCCACCACACAAAGTTGCAGTTTTACCCTTCCACACCTCACTTAGTCAAGACACCTCGAAGAACCCACAATGCTGAATAGCTGGCAATTTAAAAATATGTACCACACGCAATTATCAGACTGAGCACACAGGCTGTGAGCGAGACCCAGGAAAATCTGGGCAGCTTTCATTTCCAAATGGAATGATACAATTTGTAAATTGAGGCAACAAGATAGGCCACTCAGAAAGAGTAGAATGGGCTGTTCTTATTCTATTCTCAGGAATTCAACAAATATTTATGAAGTGCTTGTTTTGTGTTGTGAATACAGAGTATTCTTCAGCATTCCTTGCGTTTAGGAATTGCAGGGGGTGGTTAAGTGGAGTTCAGGTTATGTGGGCGTGGAGTCCCAGCATTCAGGATTTTTAAACAGTATGCCCCCTAGAGAAGGAAGAAAGAGTATAAAATTACTCTTCACCCTAATCCACTCTTAATACAACACACAAGTAGACCAACCAAGCTCATTTCACCAAGCATTTTATTCATGAGGGAGATGATGCTGTTTGAGATTCAATTGAGACAGAATTAGTTCTTTTGATTAGCTAGGTTGAGTGGTTAAGGTATAGCAATAATGATATCATTATTTCTTCTCTCTCATACAACTCTCTCTCTCCCTCTCTCTCTCTCTCTCTCACATACACAGGCACATCTGTTTGGATTTGGCTTATGAATCTTCAACCTAGTGTTTTCTATGTTTCAACTTGTGTACATTCAGGAAAAAAAAAAAAGGTGCATTCAACACTGGTTGAAATTCCACTGTGAATAAACTGGCCTTGGAATTTGAAGGAAGGAAAAAAATATCCTTCCACAAAGAGAACATGTGAAAAGACCAAGTGAGAGCATAACTGAAAAAATATATATAAAAATGCAAATTTTCCTAAACTTCAGCTTTGGATGGACTGAAGCATAAGTGAGAACTTCAACAAAGCAATAGAAAAAGATGACAGCTCAGAGTTTCAGAAATTTAAGACAGCAGCAGGATTAGACACTTTGGGTTGTCTTCGCACACATTTCTTATGGGAGTTAATTCCATTTGACATGCAAGACCAAAGCAAGATTACAGAGGCATAGCCCCATGGCGAGGTGTATGCTGTAGCTAAAAGCTGGGATTTGAATAATTGTGCAGGCTTACTCCAAGAATCAGGCGAGAACAGAATGAATGGATTATTACAAGGAACTTTGTACATTTTTAACTGCTGGACTTAATAAAATACCCTCTATGTAAGAGCAATGTTATGGTTGTCTGCATTCCCTCTAGCTGAAATTTGTGATAGGGTATATCAAAAATGAGGAAAAACAGAGCTGTGAAAGAAAGAGAGAGAGAGAGAGAGAGAGAGAGAGAAAAGAAAGAAGAAAGAAAGAAAGAAAGAAGGAAGGAAGGAAGGAAGGAAGGAAGGAAGGAAGGAAGGAAGGAAGGAAGGAGGAAAGAAAGAGAAAGAAAGGAAGGGAAAGAAAGAAAGCTGGAGATGGAGAGGGGAGGAGAGGAGAGGGGAGAAGGGAGGGAAGGAGAGAATTTGTAGTGAATGACTGGGCTAGACCGTGCCTGTATGGTTTACAGAGGAACAAACATTTTGGAGAACTTGATATCAACATATTTACGCACACCCCCCCACCCCCAAAGTTAGAAGGAATTAATTTCCTGTACAAAGAAGTTTGATGACCCTGAGAGTAGAGTTCAGGGAATATGGGCCAAAAAAATGTGGAATTTTATATCAGTATTTCAGCTTGTTAGGGAGATCGTTTGTTACTGAGAAAAATTACTAACCCACACATAATTATATATATATATCTAATATATATTTATATATATGAATGTGACCTCTTTCCTTGAAGTCCGTGAAAGCACTTGTCTATAAAAGACAAAGTGTAACAGTTCTAAAGACTTCTCACTGCTTAATTAACTGTCCAGTGAGAATTATTAAAAATCTTTATATAATTCTTATTTAGCACTCATTAAAGTGAAAGATACAAATGCTGGACAATACAAGCTTCAGAGTAGCTTTAAGAAAGGAAAGTTAGTCTCGTAAAAGCTGAGAACTATGAAGACCTGCCCTTTAACAGGAGCCAAGTAGACCTTTCATTTGAAAAGTCACTGATTCAAATCTGAAACGATTTGATTTGATTTTCTCCCTTAAAATAGTCCTCATCTCTTCCCTTAGAGAGACCGTTCTTGGTCTCTTCTGCAGCCCTAACAAGCCCAGTGAGAAGAGCAGTCAACCCAGGGAGAGGAAACTTCTCCTGGACCGTGGCCCTGGGCCAGTGCGCCCTCTGCTGGGATGCCAGCCTGCAGTCCAAGTTGGGGAAACCTCCCCCAAAAAGCCTGGCCCCAAGAAAGCAAAGGAGAGAGGTGCACATTTCCGCTAGAGAAAACATCAAATAGGAGCGACATCTCTTTCTCATTCCGGCAAGTAGAGATTAGAGGAGGGCCCTGGGAGGGTGCGAGTGCTTCATTCAACCAGAATTCAGATGCAGCTCTCCTCATAGAACATGTCTGACAACTTCAGCCTGCCATGCAAAATGGCAACAGGAATGATGAACACATTACAAATTTGTAGACCCTAAAATTAAACTCCACCTCATTTATTTTCATATTTCAGCAGGGGCTAGGGATGCCTCATACTAGAGGCACACATCTTTCCCGATAAGCTCTGTGGTTTTCTTTTAAGAGAAGGGATTTGTGCTACATATGGATGCACCTGGGCTTCTTGCAACCCCAATGCTGCTTGGTTTAGCTAGGAAATAAGGAGCATGTGGCAGTGTCCTGTAGAGGAAAGTCAAGAATCAGAGCCCTAGGAAGGGAGAAACAGAAGGTAGGAAGAGAAAGAGCTAGTCCTTTCCCTCTTGCCTCTGTGCTCATTTGTATCCTTGCTGCTGGAAGTGTGGTCCAGGGACCAGAGGCTTCAGCATTACCTGGAAGCCTGTCAGCAATGCAGGATTCCAGGCCACACACCAGCCCTACCAGAATCTGCATAACAAGATCCCAGTGATTCATAAGCACATTAGAGTTTGGGCCACAAAACTGTCAACAATTGAAGAGCTAAGTTGCAAACAAAACCAGAACATATAGCTTTACAAGTGGAAGGGGACCACCTGTCTCCTTGAATATGGAAACCAAGGCCCAGAGAAGAACCTGACATACGTATCTGAGAAGCAAACTTTACATAGTGCTAAATTTAGTTTGCTATGAAAGCTGGGACCCAGCGGTACCAGGTTTTTGCAGTTCGGCCTTACCACATACTACAAAACCAACAAAACATGGCATCAGCATTGCAAGTGGTGTCAGTGCTGATTTCAATATGGGAGGGAGTCTGTATTCTTCTAGTCAGCTCTGTACTACAGAAATGCTTGTCTAAATTCTGCAGGAATTGACATAGAAATGAGATTCTGATATTCCTCAATATACATAATGATTGATGAAACACATGGGGAAAATAAATTGAATTATGTTATAATCTCTCAGGGAAACATAATTAAGTTGTAAAGCATTCCCATGAAATCCTAAAAGCCTTATGTCATCTAGACAGTGACTTCTACTACATGATCAATAATTATATTAATTAAAGATAATTATTTTGAAAGGATGGTGTGACTTTGGGGCTCCACTTATTCTTGATCTGGTGTATTGATCCAATATTGAGAATTTGTTGGAGCCAGAGCTAGATATAAAGGATTCTTTGGGATCCCCATAAAGTTTTATGATATTGATGCTAATTTATACAATTCCTGGCCACCAATTTGATGCTTATTCACACACTCCTATGGATAAATCTTGTTCCAGATCATTGGAAGCATTCCATTCACTATCCTTCACTCTGTAAGAACCAAAAGCAAGCTGTCTTCAGCAAATGATAGATAATGCATAAAACATAAAATCCAGTAATTCCTTGAACTTTCAAAATTCTAGTACATCCAGTATATCCTCTATTTGTATACAAAGGAATCACAAGTACATTCATGGCAACTCTGGGGCAGTGAGATAAAGGCATCTGACCCAAAGCTAACATTGTTCAGAAACATTGGTGTGAGCATGGATCCTGGAACATTTAACTCTCTTCCTCTGAAATCAGCTAAGTGTAAAAATCAGCCTAGCTCTACATGTCTGGCTGTACACATTTTAAGCACAGACAAAAACCAGGGTTTCTACCCATTTCTTTCTCAGTATTTTCCGGAGACACACTCAATGGATGTATACTTTCTCACCTTCATAAAAGTACCAGTGAGCATCAACAGACAGTAAAGAGTAAGACAGAGGTGTAATAATGCAAGGTATCATGCAACAAACCTACCAAATTCAGAACTTGAAAGGAGAAAAAAGGTGACAACAAATGCATGTTAACGTCCCTGCATTCTCTACATTATTCAAGGTAATTTGTTAGGTCTTTGCTTGTTTTGTTTTGTTTTTTAATATAAAGCGTTGACATAGTTGAAAGAATCACAACTAAGCTACTAGAAATGAAAACATTATTAATTATAAATTATTATTTCATCAGAATTTCTTAGAATGATCTATAAAAGATCTTGTTGATTAGATGGTCACTATATCAGAGAATACAGATTTTCTCTCAATGAGGTAGAGAATGCAGCATTAAGAGCCAAGGCTTTGGAATCAATGCCACCTGGTTTGAACTCCGAATCTGTCGCTTAGCACCTATATGGTTTTCTAGCCTCTCTGTGCCTCAGTTTCCACATCTGTAAATAGGGATAATAATAATAATGGAGTCATTGGAAAGTTTAGTGAATTAATAAGCATAAGGCAACTGAAACATGCATGAGCTATGCTAAGAACTCAATTTAAGTGGCTATTATCAGTTTTAACCTTATAACTTCTGTAGGTTGACTTAACCATGGTCATAATACAATTCATTAAAGAATAGTCTTCATTAAACCCACCTTCCAGTGGATCTGAAAGCTGAATTTTAGGCTTCAGCTTAAAATATATGTTGTTAAAGATAAAATTCTAAAGAAAAATGGTATTCATGGTGACTTGAAAACACAAATTTGCTCATGTTACAATTTGGCAGCACACACTCACACATATGCGCACACAAAGGCACAGAACAGTAGCACCCCACAGTCTGATGCCAGAAGTGCTCCCACAAGGGATTTGCCATAAAGAAGCTAAATATGACCCAGTATTCTAGAGAAAGAGCTTCCCATTCAGAGCAGAATAACCTGAACAAAGTAATGCAGAAAGCAGACCCGAGGTGCCTTTGTCTTTCCTCAGGTAAAATCAATCCTGTTGTTATCCACAGTTGGGTGTGGAATGGCATATGAACAGTGTGGCAGCTACCAGCTCTACCTCCCAGACAGTGGGCTTCAGGGGAATATTCCACATCCTGATTTACTCAGCATTGTCCAGAGAGATAGGGGGACATCCATCTTAGTAGGGAAATTCATTCTAAGGAACACTTAAGACACTAGAAAATATAAGAAGGGAGAAAAATCGGAGTAAATTCATATTGGATCAAGTATCCTAGACTTCCCCCACCCTCAGACATAGAAGCCGAGGAGATGGGCAGTGTCACCAGGCCCAATATCTTCCTCCCTGTTCTTTTATAAGATGATTGTTTAGCCGTATTTCCTATGGTTGGGGGGGAAATGGATCACGTACGTGACACTGCACATCACAGCAAAATAGAAAAAGCTTCCCAAAGAGAGTAAGCAGACTTGTGAATGTGGCATTGTAGAAGCTATAAAATAGACCAACAATGATTGAAAGCAAGAAAATGACTTGGTATTTCTTAAAACTGCAACAATTAGGTAATTGAGCTAACTAATAGGATCCAAGAAGATGTAAATAAGGATTTTTTTTTATATTAACAAAGAGAGTGAGGAGACAAATTTCAGGCTAAATGAAAGAAGGGAAATGATTCCTCCCCAAAGGCAGAGCCAAGATTTCTCAAATGAGCATCCTCCTAAAAGAGATAGAAGTAAAATGCATGAAGCAAGATGACATAATGTGCTCTTGCCTAAATGTAAGCAGCTATGATATCCTATTCTACTGGCCAAGCTATGGGTAACTGAACACAAGACAAAGCAAAAGTATAGAAAAGGCCACTCAGAAACAGAAGCATAAAAATGCAGTGTGTGTAACAATACTGGGAAGGGTGCAGAACTGATTAATAAGGAGAGTGGTGAACAGAACAGAGTGGATTTGCAGAGATTAGGATGTAGCAAGCTTTGTCCAGAAGATTGTAAGAAAGTTCTTATTGGCCTTGAATTGGAAATAAATTAAAAATCTACTTCCCATCATGAAGAACCACTGTGATCTATTAGTATCTCTTAGTCAAGCAGCCCATCTTTCCCCAAAGGTCATTAAAAAAGAAAATTTACAATAATATTTATATTCTCACATCCAATCATTCCCTGTGGCATCTCACTTTTTGGATAGGGGCAGGGGAAAGTGTGTGATACCACATTTATGATATTATAGCATGACAGAGACAGAGCGATAAAATATTTTTTTTTTTTAAAAAAAGCAATTTCATCCATGACAGCTGGACTCTGAAAAAACACAGAGCTTAGGAAAGCCTGTGGGTCAGATGCCTAGGTGAATAGGAAGTAAAGTCAAAAATGTGAGATTGTCAGGCAGGTGTCAAGAACTTGAGCATTTGTATTTCCAAACTTCAAGAACTCCACACCAAAGCTTGTTTCATCAGGAAGGCCAATGTCATTTCCTCGAGGTTTCAGGCAACAGAATATACTATTTTGAAGGAATGAAGAAAAGGAAAAAAAAATCTAGCCTACATGCACGCAGGGATCCAAATCCAAAAATCATGTTTAAGGACCATAGAAGTACAAGCTACAATTGGTAATTGCAGTGGCTTATGCAAGAAAAAGTCCGCCTATGTGCATGGGCTCCTCCATCATTACCGAGGCCATTCAGTGCTTAGCCTTCCTAGGCCACAGGAGCTGCTCTGCTGAGGGCTGGTGGTGCCCTCCATGGCTTTAATCTGAAAGCTCTGAAGACACTTCTGTTGTTAGTACTCAAATTTGTCCTGAGGGAGTTTGGAGATTTTGATGTCAGACCAAGTGTTTGTGTTTCCAGTGACGACCAGGAGGGGTACTTCAAGAGGGGCAACGTAGCTGCTTGACCTTCACCAAGGTAGACATCTATGTCATCACAGAAGCAGAAGACACGGGGCAGAAAGAAGCCAAAGGGCTGCAGCTGTGTTCACAGCTGACTCCCACTCAGGGCTCTGAGGCTTAAACAGTGACTCAGGAGGCAGGCAAGACAGAAAAACTCATAAATAGGAGAGGTAGGTGTTTTTGAGAATGCAAATGCAGCCCCAAACCAGGAAGTGTGGGCCAACAGTTCTCAAACCTTTCACTGGTTGCAAGAGGGGAGAAGGGAAGATTTCCAAGTGGTGCTCAAACCAGCATCAGCAAAAAGCTGAAAGGAGCTGTGCCATGGCTGTGGAGGAAAGCGTGCCTCAGGCCCCTGGCCCTGCCTTCTTTCATTTGTACTTTCTTGGCGAGGTTTTCCCTGTAGTTTTTAAGGGAATTTAAAGAAAAGGTAAGAAAAAAAACCTATATATATACATGTTTGTGCTTATTGTATTCTTTCTCTACTACCGGAAATAAAGACAAAAGACAAAATCTAATTCCAGGTTTCCAGGCTCAGTTCTTGTTCACCAATGAATCTTATATACAAAGCTGACTGAAGGGAGGGGCGGGATTGAATAACAAATTTATGTGATACAATCACATCATTTACAATCACATAATGGACCATATCCCAATTTTCAAAAGGCATAAAGTATCCTCATTAATACGATAAGTGCAGCAGTCAAATCAGCACTGTGATTTTATCAGGGTTTTTGACTGTACATGAATTAGAATGTAAAATGCATACAGAATTTTTAATGGGAAGGCTTTAACATTCACTGAATGTATTTCTTACTGTCATTTGCATCACATTAAAGTGAAATTCTACATAAAAGGATAAAGAGAATATGTCCTAAATTACAGTTTTTCCATAGTTGTCATGTCCACACATAGAAAAATCTGATTCATAAGCTTGAACATGATCCTAAATCTGAAAAGGCTGCTCCAGTTCCCTATTTGTTTGTGGGGTTTATGCAGCTGTCAGGGCTGAGTAGAGCTCAGTAAGGTCAGATTGTCAGGACAAAGCCAATAAAGATCATTGAGGGGGTGGGAGGGGTGATTGTACTCCCTGTCTCTAGCACGTTATTAAATACTGTGCCTGCATTTTTCATTACATGCCAGACTGCTAAAAAGTCACTCACGTTCCTTAGAGATATTTTGTCGCTCGTTTAGAAAGCTGCTATCTTCCATTTGGTTCACTGCAATAGAGTTCATGGACATAGACTTAATGTTTTATAAATCCAATTCTGTGTATTCCACCATGAATGAGTACAAGTGCATTGTTATGTACAGGAGATACATAGTAAATACCAAACATGTGCATGTGTACTTGTATGTTAAAATATGATCCGCATGTCAGAAGTTAGTCTCAAGGTAGTGACGACTGGGATACATGTACTTGGCAGCGTGTATACACTGAGTCAAAAAGCAACCTGTCATTTTTCATTAACCTCACATCCCACACAGGATGGTACATAGCAGTTGCTGCAGAATCCTGGGAATCTGAGAAAAAGCATTCTGCATCATGTTGTAGCCAAGGTATCGGCTGCCAAGCTAATACAATAGACTGGGAAAGGGTGTTTGTCTGCCTGTGCATCTACCAATTGCCTGTCCACTAGCTAGAACACCTGGTTCATGCACAGGAATTCGTACTCTGAATGACTTGGCGCTGTTAACATTTTGAGAGTCTGAATAAAGTGAGCATGCTTCCACACAACCAATAGGGAGGCATGCATGGAAGTTGGGGTGAAATATTTTGAATTCACAACAAACCCTACTAATACATTTTGCTGCTAGAAAACTCGTTTTATGTACACGCATAGAATGGGCCTATGTGAAATGAACAGATCTCAGAATGGGCAATCTGTCAAATTTAATTGTCTCGATGAGAAACAAAGACTGCATAGACTAGCACTTAGCCTCAACGACTAAACACTGTTGTCAAGTCTAGTTCGTCTCCCTCAAATATATGTAGTTTGCATATATCTTATATGATTGTCAGGAAAATGTACCACTGTCCTTCCATATCATGAAAAGTTTTTTAAAATTTATAATTACCACAGTTTTTAGCCTAGGCCCTTTTCTTTCTCTTTTTCCCGCCTTCCCTCCCTCCTTCCCTCCCTTCTTTCTTTCCTTCCTTCCTTCCTTCTTTCTTTCCATTCTTTTGTTATTTCTTCTTTCCTTTATAGTCTTTGTATTAAAATAGGGATTGGGATTTGGGCCAAAATATTTTAAAAATATGAACGTACGTATTCAGATATCTGATCTGTTGTAGCCATGATAAAATTATTCTCTTTAATACCTAAAACACTTCAAATGGCAATAACCCTATGGAGAAGCCATTTTTGGATTGATGGAACTTAAAATGAGCAGAAATTTCTTGATGGAAATCTTACTTAATTCAATTTTTCTGTCCCAAAATGTGCACATATTATCATGGCAGACTTCATAACGGCCTCTCAGTGCACAGCCCCCCTGTGGTAGATTTGGACTCCTGGCCCTAGCTATACACTGGCAGTGAGCACACTAACAAGCCCCTAACCCTCTCTGAGGGGCAGTTTGCTCATTTATGAAGTGGGAATATAATAATGAACTTATTGGCTTCTCCGATTGTGAAACAGGATGATGCACATCAAGTACTTAGAGTAATTCCTGCCCTAATGTAAGCAGTTCATACAAGTTCCATCCACCTCTCAGGATGTTTTGCTTTGTTTTTGCCAAAACTTGAGCGTGTCCATGCCTTTATAGGAACTACATTAGATGCTAAGAAACCTGGTTTCCATCCACGGTTAGACAGTAGAAATTTGGGTAAGTGAACCTCATTTTGTCCTCCAACAAAATTAGGACAAAGATCTTTAATTTCTTTTCCAGCCCCTGCCAAGCCCCTGGAGATGCTACTAAAACTCAGAGATTAGGAGAGACATACTAGAGCAAAGAAAGACTACGTTCTTCACCGCTTATTGGGAATAAGCATACAAAATTTATTTTAAAATCTTCTGTTTGCCACACCTTTTCCAAACTTTATCAGAAACCATGGTTAGAAGTTGATCATTTGAGCTGTTATTTCTGTGTCTTAAAAAAATAAATAAAAGAAGGCACAACTCACCCTCTAACTCATCTCTAACATAATGCACGTATATTTTTATGCAATTTATACAGAGAAAGAATGTATTCTTTCTGTGACAATATGCCTGCTTAAATAACAGCAAAAAGGATTATTATTTCCTGAAACTCTGCATTTATTTCATAATGCCAGGTATGTCTAAGACATTGCCTTCCACCTTTAGATGAAACTAGTAATCTATCTCAAAGGAGTTAAATGTATGCTACAATCTTTCCTTTCCTTTTAAATTCATGCTGTTTGTTTTACAGTGCCTTATTACTCATGCTTCATTGTTTTTGCATTTTCTTCTCATAAGAATGGTTCTAGTATTTTGCAGTGCATTGATGTGTTAAACTTATTGGCATATAATTTTTAAAACCACTTGAACATTTTACTTTACAATTACTTTTCTTCTCTCTTGCCAGCCCATACCTAGATTTAACATCAGTCTCCAAATAAACATGTAGGTCAAATAGTTTATTAGGTTGTTATAGTACAATCTCAAAGATTTTTCATATCTCAAATAATTCCTCATTCCATTTAAGTCATTGAGGCATGATAGCCCAACGTTTCCTACTCATCATTGTTTCATTTCTTCCTTTATTGGAAAGGAATTGTTGATTTTAATATTACAATGTTCTCATTAAGCCTGTTAAATAAGACAACATAATATTATTTTCACCTTTCTTCGAGACTTTGTCTGTAAAAAGGTGGAGAAGAAAACTGGACTAAGTCAGCTACCCAACTAATATAACTGAACTAAGATTTGTATTTCCTCCTTTGTAATTCAGTTGTTTGAGTTCAACCTTTGCCTGATAAAATTTATTTATATAAGTAGACAAAGTCATTGATTTGATCATGGCAGAAATTAAGAATCATATGTTACTTGTAAACAATTTAGGAAAAGGAATAGAAAGGTTAAGAACCTAAACCACATAGTCACTTCTTTATGTAAAGCTCTATTTGAGCCTCAGGGATTAAATAACATTTTTACATAGTGATAAATAATGTGGGTCTTCATTGGGCTTCATCTTCTCTCAAAACCTTACTTCCTCTGACTATTGTTTCTTCATCTTCTGAATATACTCTAAAAAGACTCTCTGAATACACATGAATACACTTATCCACCTTTCTTTCTCCAGGTAAGAGATGGATTCTCTTTCGTTCTCTTATTCGCCCATTCATTCTTGAGCAATTTGCCTTGATTTACTCTAATGCCTCAGAAACACTTTACAGTATTCAATCGTATACATTGTATTGTCTTCCTTTAAGCATCTGGCTTCCCCTCCTCTTCTATCCTTTGATATGTAATAAGCCATGCATTGTGATAGTAATCAGGCTCATTAATGACATCCCTATCATGGGCCAAGGGGCAAATACACCCACTGATGTCCTCTGCAGTTTTATAAGGAAGGGTAGATTTCAGCTCACCTCCTATCAAAAGTCAGGACGCTGAACTTTCTCCCTCACCCAGTGCATTCTAGAGAGCGACTGAGATCCTCTGAAAAGCAGGAAGTAGGGAAGCAGGATGGGCACACTGCATTTGGAGTAGCCTTTCTTATTAAACAGCTCAAATAATGTTCACAGATGCTTTAATCAGAAAAAAAATTTCTGGGGTAGCATGCAAAATAATCTTTACAGATTTCACATGCCCTCCCAGGCTTACACCCACATTTTACAGATGTGTAAATTTCCCAAATTATCAAAGTGTTAACAGAATTTAAGAAAAACCTCAAGCCTTCCAATTGCTCCACTATTTCTTCTGTCTTTCTAGACTCTGCTGAAACCCAGCAGCAATAAACTTCTAAAGCCTGCTTACTGTGTCAATCAGTTCCCATTTCCAAATATGTAAAAAGCTAGGGGAGTTTGTCCACTTTTGAATTCTCAGCTTCCCAGGTCATGAAACTGTCCTTCTTCTTATTGTAAGTAGATTTGTGTTTTACTCTATTCCATGTCCAACAATCTATTTCATAGTTAAGGCACACCATGAGGTGTAATACCTTGAATGTATTTATGCGAAACCATAGTGTTTTCTTTCTTATCCTCCCTCAAGAGGATATGTGGAAGAGAACTGCTGTCGTTACTCATTTTTATTCCTCCTGCTTACATCCAAAGAATTTCCAAACTAGTCTAGTTGAGCAATATACATCCTCACAAGATTGCTACACATTACCTTCTTCATCCCACACAATTCGTCCTTCATTCCAGGTACCAGCGCACTGATTCTGACACATTGATGCTCGCCTTGTGAGAATTAGCCTATCATATTCATTTACATTCACTTAATTGCTGCTGCTATTGTTTAGTCTGTTAACCTCCAGCTAGGGTGCAATTCATGTGAACACTGGGGAAGTAATGATTAGTTCTGCAAAGTATTCCAATCTTCTGGCTAATTGGAGAGTGCCCATACTGCTGCTTTCTTCCCAGCTCCAGGTTGAACAACTCTCTTGTCTTCAAGGGAGGACCCCTAGCAAGATATGGAAGGCTTGGCTAGATCCAGCATCATTTCCTGAGCATGCCCGGGTGCAGGGCAGTGTGCAAGGTAGCGGGGCACCAAGTCTCACAATTCTGGTCTCTTGCAACTAGGCTTTTGACTGGAAGTCTGTCTTCTTGGTTTTCATAAGGAGCATGTACAGACTGGAAAAATCATTTCCTTGCGGTTAAATTATTGGTTTCCCAAACTGGTAGGGATTTCATTTTGAAACACAGGCACTTAAGGAAATCCTTATGAAACAGTTTGGCTAGTTTGGAGGAACATGAGGATTAAGAATATGATCATCTCAGTTGATCCGAAGCATAATGCCGTGTTTCACGTAACTAATTTTGTCAGAACTTATCGTTGATGTGATGGCAAGCTTGCTTTGGTAACTGAGCTGTTACATAGTTGTAGGCAATGAAAGCCTGAAACTTTCACTGACAACACTTCAACACAATGTGTACATTACACAGGGGTGTTTTAAAATGTTTAATTATGTCTTACCTAATGGAGATGAGAAGCCTAACCACCCCAGGACTTCTGAGAAATTGTAGTAGATCAAATTTCTTCATTTAACCTAAGATGCCTATCTCAACTTTGCTCCAATCTTCCTCTCCAGCACATTTTCTTGCTGTATCCTAAAATCCAGTTACACAAAACTGTTAACCATTCTTCAAATGCATTAGATGTTTTTCTGACCTAGTTTCCTTAGGTTGCTCTGGGGTTTGTTATGGGAATGACAGACACATATAGGAAGAAGTGCCTATTTTGACCTAGGTAGACAAGACAAAAAGCAATCTAAAAATGTGTCAAGTGATTTACCCCAATTACAATATTTAATCATTCCAACAGACTTGTGGGAAAGGTCATCTTATATCCATACTGATAGAGTGAGGCTCAGAAAGTTTGAGTGACCTATTCAAAGTCCTATAGTTAGTAAGTAAAGTAACTGTGAATTGAAACCCAGTTCTATTAGACTCCAAACTTATTTCTTTT
Organism: Cabassous unicinctus; assembly: GCA_029593785.1. Lineage (NCBI taxonomy): Eukaryota > Metazoa > Chordata > Mammalia > Cingulata > Chlamyphoridae > Cabassous > Cabassous unicinctus. The sequence goes on along the minus strand of JAQZBX010001460.1, from coordinate 63,709 downwards.
CTACTATGTGAGGAAGGTGTACCTCAAGAAGGTACAACTCTTGAGCTGCAACTTGAAGGATGTGTAAGAGCTCAGAAGGGCTAGATGGAGACGGGGAAGACCTCTTCCTGTCTCACCAGCTGGTTGTGGTATAACAGCAACGGTAAAAAGAACACTGGGAGGATGATAGAGGAGGATGAGGGCAGTAGGGATAGAAGGTGTTAAGACCATATGATATTTCTGAGTGGCAAAGGAAAACCTGGCACCCATGCAACAGATAGAGAATTGCAAACAGCTTCTGGGGAAGATAAAGGAAAGACAAAGACTGCCAAGGGATCAGGAATTCTAGGGCTGAAAGCCCATATTGCTGATTGTCTCCTCCGAAATTGCCACAGAAGAAAGCATCACCATTTTATTGCATTGTCTGTTAAGGCTGCAGAAGTGGTAATTACACAGCAAATCATAAAGTGGGCATCTTAGGACAAAAAGATTTGGCTGATTCATCAGGGCTTTTTCCCTCTAATCCTTGTTCTAGCTTTGCATTGTACATGAAGCAGATATGTAAAAGAGAGAAGGAAAAACCTATTTCAGGTAAAATTGCAAAGTAAGGATTACCCCTACCATTGGAAGAACTTGGATCAAGAGAACAGAGGGAGTCCCAACTCCTACTACAAATCAAACTCTTGAAATATGCCCTCTATCCTCCTATCTTGATACATACATCTTAATAACAACCTGGAAGATCATATTTCAATTTAGGATTTTAGGGTTCTTGGATTTCTATGTTGGAATCTGCAGAAGAGGAAATGTTTACTATTCTTCCCAGTCTTGCACTGTGGGGGGGCCCATACACGTGTGTGTGGATGCCTCTTCCCACGACTCCATGGTCAGTCCACACCCAAAGCCTCAAGGGTGCATACTCCATTGGCAAGTTCCCCAATCAGAAAGATAGACCCAAGGAAGAGGTCAACACAAGTCCTACAAGTGGGTTTGGGGCCATTTAGACAAGGAATTTGGGAGTCTAGGATATCCAGGGCATGTAGGATCCAATCTGAAAAATCTCTTATTCCTTTGGACTCTTAATCCCTTAAGGAGGAACACGGTCAGAAAAGGACCAAAATGGGCCCAGCAAAGCAGAGGGCTCAGGGTGGGGGCAGCTTTTGCCTGAATCTAAAGACAATATTGCATAGAGAAGTATAGAAAATGCCTTCCTATAATCTTTATATTCAGTATGGGCACTGAAGTTCCTCTCTGGTGCTTCACTAGACCCATAACATTGCACTGCTGCAGGCAGCTCTGTTCATGTCACAATACATGGCAGCCCTGCTTTAGGAATATTGAGGTTCTCAATATGAATCCTATAAAAAGTGTCTGTGCTTTTGAATGTTAATTTTTAGAGGCACTGAAGGTCTATCAAATTCTCAAGTAGTTCACAGTGTCTATACCTACCAACTCATAAATGGAAATTCAAATTACAAAAAACAAAGGAAAATTTTTGAGCTCCCATTTAATTTCTGCACTGACATACACAGACACACATACACACACACACACTTTAACTAACTATACAATATTGCCCTAATTAAAAATTGAATTCATCAGCAACATGTACTCAATAAGCTAGTTTTTTCCCTCAGTTTACTTACCTAGGTATGAAGCTTGTTTAATCAGAAAATTATCAATCTGTTCAAATTGGAGAGTTTCCCTATGCAAACTCACTCTATGACTTGCACTGTTACACATCATATCATACCTCCTTCAGCCCTAGTGATAGAAAAAGCCTTTCTGAGAGGATCATTCCTGTTGATCAAATTAAGTTCTTTTCCAAAATTCTTAACATGATTTAACAGAATTTCTTAAAACTTTTTTGTCTAAAGATGGAAAGGAGAATGTCAATTCTCTAGCAATGGGATTTGGAGAAAGGGAAGAGACTCAGAGCCTTTATTAAGAGTGTGTGAGGAACTACCTTTATTACTACAGATTTCATGCAATGGTATTATAGTTATTTGCCATATCCCTTTGAACCCAGGATTTAATAGAAAATCCTAAAATTATATCCATAATATTCAGTAACATTTATTGAGATCTTATGATGTTCCAGACACTGTGCTAAGTACTTTTACTGAGTTTTCTAAACTCATTCCAACCTTATGAAATAGGGATTATTATTAATATTATTGCTTTTGCTGATGTTGTTATTGAAAGAGAGAGAACTCCAGAGATTTGCAGAAGGTCATCTTTGATTCTTCAGTTGAGTACTGATCTGTACATGTGTGTACAAGGATACTGCCCACATCTTCCACGTCTTGGAAAAGATCTGCCTGAAACAATTGGAGGGGACCATCTCTGATACACAGGGCTTAGTAGTGGTACAAACTTAGCCCTAGACTAAACACTGCTCTAGTGCTACCTAATGAGACTTAAAAGCAAGAATTGAAAGGAGCAAACTGTTTTCAAGCAATTTAAAAGTTACTCAGAGCAAATATTAAGAATATTTAGAGGAAAATAAAAATACCTAACACCCACCAAGGTAAAATTCACAATGACTGATATCTTATTTTAAAAATGTCCAAGCACGTGAAGAAGCAAGAAAATATGACCCACAATGAGGTGAAAAAAATCAGTCAGTCAAGACCAACCCCAAAATGGCATAGATGACAGTAAAAAGGAATTAATATAGTTATTATAACTGTATTGCAAATGTTCAAGAAGTTAAAGGACAATTTTAAAATGTTAAGAAGAGACATGGAAGATATTTTTAAAAAACTTTAACAAACTTCTAGAGATAAAACCTACACTAAGTTGAAAAACACACTGGCAGATTAGGCACTATAGAAGAAAAGATTAATGAACTTGAAGAAATAACACTAAAATATGCAAAATGGAAAGAAAAGAGGGAGAAAACTGAAACAAAATAAAATCAGTGAGTTGTGAGACAACTTCAAAAAGCCTATATATATATATATTATATACACATATAAATTGGACTCACTAAAAGGAAAGAAATGGATGAATGGGTGGGAGGGGAGATAGAAAAATATTTGAATAAATAATGGCCAAAATTAATGAAATATTTATAAATCCACACCCCAAAATCTCAGTGAAACACAAGCACAAGAAATATGATGCAAAATACACCAAAGAATATCATACAATTTTAAAATCAGTCAGAGAAAAGAGACATATTACATAAGGAGAAACAAAGGTAAGGATGACAGATTACTTACTGGGAACAACGTAAGCCATAAAACATTTGAAGGAACATTTTAAAGTATGGAGAAAAAAAACCCTGTCAATCTAGAATTTCATACCAAAGAAAATATCTTATAACAATAAAAGCAAAATAAAGACTTTTCCACATATATCAAAGCTGAAAGAAATCAGCACCAAAGATATGCACTACAAAAAAATGTTAGAGGAAAAAAATGGATTCCAGATGGAAATCTGGATCAACACAAAGCAATGAGGAACACCATAAATGACAGCTATATAGGTAAATATAATTTTTTCCTTTTATTTAAGAATCTTCATGAATAACTGTTTAAAAACAAAAATAGTAGATGACATAAATATATATTCTTGTAAAATTTTATGCTATACATAGAGGGGTATAATATTACTTGAAGGTAAAATGTGATAAATTAATAATATATAAAACAAACAATATGGAAACCACTAAAATACTCAAAAAAAAAAGAATTATAGCTAATAAGTCAAGAAAAGCAATACAACAGAATTATAAAATACTCAAGTAATCCAGAAGAAGCAGAAAAAAATAGGAACAAAGAAATGATAAGAAAGATAGAAAGCTAATATCAAGATTTAAACCCAATCATAACAATTATCACATTAAATGCAATTGGTCTAAACACCTCAATTAAAAGCAGAGATTTTCATATTGCTACACATGCAAGGCCCAAATACAAGAAACATACTTTAAAGACACAAATAAGATAACAATCTAATGTGGAAAATAATGTCATGCTAACGCGAATCAAGGGAAATTTAAAATGACTAAATTAATATTGGGCAAAGTATAATTCAGAGCTAAAAATATAACCATGGGGTAAAGATGGTAATATCATAATGATAAAGGGATCAGTTCATTAAAAGGACATGACAATCTTAAATGTCCATGCATCTAAAGACAGAGCTTCAAGAAGCAAATACTGATTGCACTGCAAGGATAACTAGATAAATCCACAATTTCATTTAATGATTTCAATATTTCTCATACAATAACTGAAAGAACAAGTAAGCAGAAAGTCAGTAAGGATATAAATGACCTGAACAACACTATTAGCTAAGTTGGCATTTCTAGAACATTCTACTCCAACAATAGCAGAATTCACATTCTTTTCAAGTACACATAGAATATTTATCAATTTAAACTAAATCCTGGTCCATAAAACAAGTCTCAAAGAATTTGAAAGAATGCCAGTTATACAAAGTATATTGTCTGACCACAATGGGATTAAGTTAGAAATCAACAACAGTATGGAAAAGTCCCAAATATTTGGAACTAAGTCATTTCTATATAACTCATGTATCAAAGAAGAAATCAAAAATAATATTAGAAAGCACTTTGAATTGAATGAAAATGAAAACAGAATATCAAAATTTGTGTTATGCAGCTAAAGCAGTTTACAGAGAAAAATCTATAACACAAAGTTCACACAATAAAGACTTCAGTTTTCACACTAAGACACTAGATAAAGAAGAGCAGATTAATCCCAAAGTAAACAGAAAAAAGGAAATAATAAAGATCAGAACAGAACAGAAATAATTAAACTTGAAACAGCAAAACAATGAAATGAAAAACTGGTCCTCTGAGCCTATCAATAAAATTGATAAACATAGAACAAGACTAATTAGGAAAAACAAGGGAAAGGACATAAATTACAAATATCAAGAATGAGAGAGGTGACATTGTCACAGATTCGACAGATATTAAAAAGATTATTAGGGGGCATATAGCAAACTTTATCTATAAATTTGATGACTTAGGTGATATAAACAAATTCCTTAAAGGTCACAAATTACCAAAGTTCACCCAAGAAGAAATTGATAACCTGATCCTCCATAATATATCTACTAAAGAACTGAATCTGTAGTTGAAATCCTTCCCACAAAGACAACTCCGGACGCAGATGGTTTCACTATAGAATTCTAAATAAAATTAAAGGAATAAATAATAGCAATTTATTTAAATTTTAGAAAAATCAGAGGAAGGAATATTTCCCAATTCATTCTATGACACCAGCATTAACTTGTTACCAAAATTAGATAAAGACATTACAAGAAAAACAAAAACAGTAACTAAACACCCTCATGAACTTATATGTAAAAATTCAAAACAAAATTCTAACATATAGACTCCAACTATGGCAGTTTGAGATTATTTATGAATCCCCCCCAAAAAAATTATGTTTATAAAATTATCTGGGTGTGATACCCTTTGAAATGCATTAGATTCAGCTGTTTACTTGTTAGGACTGGGGCTTTGACCACCTCAGTAAGGCGTGACTCAGGTTTGAGTCTCCACCCCCTTGGTACACTCACAGAAGAAGACACAGAAAGAGAAAGAGCTCCATAGATGCCAGAGGAGAGAACTTTGTCATGTGACAGAAAGGAGAATGATCAAACAGTGAAACCCTGGGGAGAGATGAGCCGATCGCCTGATAGTTTGCTGCTGAAGAGAACAGATCAGGTGAGCAGCTGAGAAGGCCCAGAAAGAAATGAGCTCTGTGCCAGCCTATAGCTGGGATCAGAAGAAGCTGGGACCACTGAGCCTTAAGACAAAGAAGAAAGGAGCTATCAGGCAGAGATCGCCCACTTGCTTCAACATGTGGCAGCTGACTTTGGTGAGAAAGTACCTCTTATGGTACCTTGAGTTGGACTCTTCAGGGCCTTGTAACTGTAAGCTTTTACCCCAAATAAATACCCTTTATAAAAACCAACAGATTTCTGGTACTTTGCATTAGCACGCCTTTGGCTGACTAATACACCAACCATGTATAAGAAACTTAACATCATGACCAAGTAGGGTTTATCCTAGGTATGCAAATTTGGTTTAACATTCAAAAACCAACTAACATAATTCATCATATTAACAGACTGAAAAACAAAAATCATATGATCATCTCAACAGCTGCAGAAAAAAGCATTTAAAATGTCTTGCATCCACTTTGGATTATTTTTAAGTAAACAAACTAGGAATAGAAGGATCTTTTATGAACTGATAAAGGGCATTTTCTGAAAGTCTACAGTTAATGGTAAATGATTGAATGCTTTGCCACTAAGACCAGGAAAAGAGCAATTTTTTTTACTCTCACCGCTTGCCTTCACTATTCTAGTAGAGGTTCCAATCATTGCAATAAGTAAAGAAAAAAGAATAAGAGGCATCTGGATTGAAAATAAGAAGTAAAACAGTTTTTATTCTCAGACATCATGATCATCTATATTAGGAAATCCTATGAAAGCTATAAAATAACCACTAGAACTATTAAATTAGTTGAGCAAGGCCACAGGATTCAATATCAATATATAAAAGTCAATTGTATTTCTATATACTAGGAATGATCAATCAGAAATTGAAAATTTTAAACCACCTGCAATAGCACCAGAGATATGAACTACTTAGGGGTTAATGTGACAAAATATGTGCAAGACCCATAGTCTGATAACTACAAAATATTGCTGAGAACACTCAAAGAAGATATAAATATGGAGAGAGACATACTGTGTTCATGGATCAGAAGACTAAATTTTGTTAAGATATCAATTCTCCCCACATTGATTGATAAAATCAACAAAGAACCAAGATAACCCAGAAATAGTTTCTAAGATATGGAGGTTTTTCAACAAAGATGCAAAAGCAATTCAGTATAGAAAGTACAGTCTTTTTAAAAATTGGTATATTAACAATTGGATACCCATATGAAAAAAAATGAGCTTCATTAAAATTAAGAACTTCTGTTCTTAGAAAGTTACTATCAAGAAGTAAAAAGATACACTACAGATTGTAACCTACACCCTGAAGAAGCTTTTATTTTAGTAAGACTTAAGGAGAAATTGTGAATAATGGAGATCTGGCATAGAAGGTTTAAATGGTGGGGATTGTCTTAAGAACTATCAGGAATTTTGCAAGTGCAGGGACTACTACCAAGTAAAGAAATCAGTAAGAGCTGTGTGGGATATGTGGAATTAGAGCTAGGAATTGAAAGATTAGTAGGATTTCTCTAGAAGATGCTAGAGGGAAAGGCATTGAAATTAAAGAAATAAGCAGAAAAGTTTGCTTTAAGAAATTATCCCAGCGCAGAGCATCATTATTGAAAACTCCAAGAACACTTTTATAGCTACAGATTCTTTACCCCACATCCAAGATTTTCTGATTCATTAAATCAGGATCTTATCATTTGTACTTTTAAAAATCTCAAAGGAAAATTTTATGGCCAATCTGATTTTGGAACCACTAAGCTGCAGAATATACATAGATGGGGGTAGGTGAGACCGAATTACAGGAGGCCTTGAATATGAGTCAATTGGCTTGCAATGGGATTTAATGATTATTTTCCTGACACTAATTAATATATCACAGCACCACACTTTCCAGTTAAACCCTGAACAATTTGTAACCAAGCAGATCATGATCAGTAAATGATAAAGAATAGTAGCATTAATTATTTGATGATGCATAGCTAAGCCTATAGTGTTAGTTAATTTTTTTTTAAAACATGGAACTTTAGAGCCAAGACGAAGCTTAGCAATCCTTTAGGTCATTTACTCAAAGTCACAGGCCTATTTACTTATTTCCTAAAAGTATGCATGAAGTTACTGATAGGTGTCCTCATATTCTTTGCAGAGGAAATGGTGGAAGTTGATTTCACAGGGAGTTTTATTGGAGGAATATTTTATTGGAGGTGCCTTTTACATGTAAGAAGTTATGCCTATCATATAGCTGTCATATTATTTATAAAGCAGAGGTTCTTTGTATCACTTTTATGCACTCGTAGATTTTGGACTTTGGTTTCCTTTGGTACGTGATTTATTATGTCAACTAATCCTGAAAAAAAAAAAAAACTCTACAGTAAATAAATAGATAAAATGACATTTCTCCAGCAAGACCGTTGGGTAGGAAACTTATAATTTTATGTTCATTTAGAGAAAATAAAAGCTATACAAGAAGTGCAATCATTGTTTGCCAGTTTTGAATAGCTAAGTCTACTCTTTGCCAAAATTTCTCATTTCTAATTAGGATTGAAGGTACTATTTCTCTCTCTTTTTCTGAGACTGGTGTCTGCGGGCCCCTTGATAATGAATACGGCAAGGGGCCCCAGAGTTAAGTCTGGGCCTCAAAACTAGGAACATTTCCATCAAAGATGGTTTGTTAATAATGAAGTAAGGAGGGAAAAAAGCTATTTGCTTCTTTTGTGGCTCTGACCCTCCCTTGGTCCTGCCAGGCCTGCCTGAGCATCGGCAGAGTTCAGTGGTAATTAAAGCAACAGTGTTGTGAAAAAAGTGTGAATTACTTTTACAGGAAGACTTGGATGTTGCTACTGACTGACAAAGCACAGCGGGGGACTCTGCTGGATATTAAAGAGTGACGGTAGTCCCTGTATTGTCAGGTGGCTTTTCAGCACAATGCAAAATTATGACTTTTCACAAGTTGATATCTCTGGAACCATTTGAGTTATCGGCTTAAAATTTAGATTTTTTTTTTTCTTTGACAAGGTTGTGGAGCAAAACTATGTCACATTTCATGAAACATGGTATGGTAGTTAGAATTATGGAAAGCTAAAGTATATTTTCTTTCTTTTCTTTCGCTGTATTTTTGGCTCTGCCATGCAATTATTTCAACCTTGAAGACTGTTGAAAACAGCGAGGAAGACGCTATAAAGGATCATATGTTCAACCATCTCTTGGCAAGTTATTTCAATGTCGAATGTCTAGCCTTTCCTTTTTTGTGATCTTTGTAGAAGAAAGAAGTACAGACCAGCAAGCATTCTGTTGGCAACGCCAAGAAATGCCGACTCTGTACCCTCAACTGTGGGGTGTGAACATCCACATGGACGGTGGGCTTATTCCTTTAGGCCAGCCAGGAAAAGTTCTGAACTTGCTCTTTATCGCTGCAAATCTTGTTAAGCCAACTCCCACACAGGTGTGATCTGATGCTGAGTCTGTTCCTTATATGGTAAGAAAAAGTGTCTTTAGCCAAATCCAATAAGCCACCTTCTGCAGATGTGAATCAGGAACATAAAATATTCTATTAATCACTTTTTATTTTATAAGCTAACAGACACTATCAGTATTTCTCTATTAGATTGATAGAACATATGAGAATTCTATGTAGAGGCATCACCAACAGGCTGGGGCAGCTTGCATGGGTACAAGATGGGCTAAGATGCAATTGAAAGGCACTGGGAAATCTGTAGGTAATGTAGTAGTGATATACTTATTTTTTATGTAAATAAGGAATAATACACTGTGTAATGTCCACATGTACTTTATGGTCTATAATTTTCTTCCCTAAGTAAATGGATTGATACGATAAGTGAAACTTATGCGTTTGTTACAGTTTCAGCCACTACGGCCACATCTGCCCACAGAGGGACACTTTGTGAATCAGCGACAAAGCAGAGCAGAAGGCAGCATGTATGGCAGATAACAGTATGACAGTGGAGTCTCGACTTGTTTGCTTGCTTTCTGAACAACCTCAATTTCTTCACGTGTAAAAAGGGTGTAATAATTATCCCACTTTATTTTGAAGATTAGGTGAATCACAATGTAAAAATTGCTTAGCAAAATGTCTGGCATATAGAAAGCAATTGCAAAGGGCACTTATTACTATCATCATCATCATCATCATCATCATCATCATCAAATGAGGTGCCGTTATGAAGCAAGGTGAATTTGGAAAATCCTTCCCTGCTTTTATGTATACTGATTCTGTTTGATTTTCCAACCGGTTGGGTAATATTTTTAAAGTAGTGTGAGGTTATGAAATGGCATTTAGGGGATGAGGCTGTGACATGCCAAACAATAGACTGCTTAAACATACAACAATGCTATAAACAGAATAACTGGGGTGCTCCAAATGACATTCTTCCACCCCACTAGTGCAAAGTTTAATTAGTATGTAAATAGCATACTCATTTACAATTGACATCATGCCACCTCTTTTCATGCCAAGCTGTCAGGGTCTATGAAACTGCAAAATTCCTGACACTAAACATTTGTTGTAAACTGATCCTTCCAAAAGTAACTTAACTAAAGCTGAAAAGGCGGGAAAGGTGATAATTGCTTTTTTTCAAAAAGCCATTTCTTCATTCTTTCTTTCAGAGAAAATGGCCCAAACTGTGCTTTTGGAGAAAGAGTCACCACATTATATTGGACTGAGGGTAAATTCTGAAAAAGAAAAAAAACACGAACCACCAACCCCAGAGTGATGAAAAGCAAAATGGGTAAGGAAAAAATACCCTCAATTGACACAGCTATTTTCATCACATCAAATCAGCCATCTGTTCTTGACATAGTTTATTATCATTAGGAAGATTTTCTCAATTCAGACATAGTGATGAGAAAAGATGAAGAATTAACCAGATAAATAGCCAATTTGGAAAATTCAGGCTGAGACCCTTTTCCTGAATTCCTATCCCCCCCTTTCTCCGTACTCCATCATCACACTCCAATTATTCCAAGCTTCAATGACATGATTAGACATGTTTATGGTGTTGTTTTTCTCCCACTTGCAACAGCCCAACAAGCTAAACATACTAGATATCAAATGACACAAAGGTGATCGACATTGTACAAAAAATGTAATAATTTTCCATTGTTAAACATGACTATATAAACTTAGAATGATAGAGGGCTATCGTTAAGGATGAGGGAATTACATACTCTGAACTGAGGTATAAAAGTGCTGATACATTCCTCCTAGAATTTATTCATTAGAAAATTAGAATCCATCAATTTATCTTGGGATAAGAGTGTTTAGAGAAGAACATTTCTTTGAAAACATCACAGAATAATTCCAACAACTCTGTGGGATAATCTAGAAGGAAAAAGTAAATGTTGAAAAGCAGCAATAAAAAGAAAATATTTAAGTTGCATCCTCCATATCAACTTATTAAAGTGAAGTTGAAAATTTACCAAGTAACTTGCTGATAAATTTAAGTAAATACAGCTAAAAGAAAAATCTTTACAAATATCAACAAACTACTTGACAACTAATTAGTCAATCCAGTTATTTTATTTACATAATGGAAAAAACAAGTTTGACTGATTCTTCCTCAAATAGTTCACAAACTCATCATGTTAGATTTATAAGAATCAAATCCACAGATTGATGAAATTTAAAATACTATGTTTTTTATTAGAATTTTTAAAATGTTGAAAAGAAGTAATTAAATAGTTAAGCCATGCAAATGCCTTCAGAGAGCTACTTCCATTCTAACACCCAGGTTATAGACCCTTTCCTTGATAACATTCCTGTGATAATTTATCCTTGTTTCTCTTATAATTTCCAGTCTTCTTGGAAAAAATGGTGTACATTTGGCATTTTACCATTCACTCACGTTCAACACCTGACTTCTTCCTAACTTCCTAAAAGTAAAGGAACTTTTCCCAACACCTCAATCTTCATAATCTCTAACTGGAGTCATCATTTTTGCTAGCTCTTTCTTCTTGACCCACCCTTTTTAAAAAATTTCATCTATGTCAAACTGTTCTCTTGATTGTCCTAACTTTTAGAATGCTCTTGGTTTTCTTTGTTGCCCCCCAACAAAGGTAAATATGGACAGAGCTGTTCCATCACAGCATTCAACAAATGCCTGCTAAGCACCTACTGTAAGCAATGAGCCAGGCATTGTGCTAGGTGTTGGATATAGAGTAGTGAGTCAAAAAGACATAGTCCTTGACCTCATGGAGATTATGGTCTAGATCAGGGATCAGCAAATTATGACCCTCAGGGCAAATCTAGCTGCTCCACAGTTTTTTTGTAGGTAGAGTTTTTGTAAGTAGAGTTTGGCCAGCTCGTTTACATATTGTCTATGGCTGCTTGCTCACCACAACAGCAGAGTTGAGTCATTGCTACAGAGATCATTAGTTTAGAAAGCCTTTACAGAAAGTTAGCTGATGCTGGTAGACTCTAGGTCCATCTTCAACAGTTTCAATTCTGCCTTCTTTCTCTTAGAGAATGCTTTTTCCCTTATGGTTTCAATTACTTCTACAGAAATTACTCTGTAATCACTATCCCCACTCATGGCTTGTCTTTTGAACTTCAATTGCATATTTCTAATTACCTGTTAAGAAAAGCCCCCCACCTCCAATAACCTCATGATTTCCACATAGCTAAGACAGAACTCATCCTTTGCCAAAAGCTTGCTGTTTTCTACCATTCTTCTCCCAATCACTAGGATTTGAAATTTTGGAGTCTCTTATTCTCTTCCAACATCCAGGTAGTACAAAACGAAAAAAAACAAATTTACCTATTCTTCATATTTGCAAGGCTCAGTTTTTGGAGGGAAAGGGGAAAGGGTTAAAAATATCTCAATGTAATTCTCTCTTTTCTTTCTCCTTCCCCTTGTGTGAAAACAATGGACTTGGAGGACTTTGCATGGTGCAGAGTGACCCTGGGAAAACAGATGGCTACTGGGGCCTGAATCAGTTCTAGACTTTAAGGGAAAGGAATATGAGGCCCCCTGGAGGTCTTGACATTGTCCTGCTCTGCTGAGTGGAGAAAGTAAGCAGATCAGGTTTCTGGACAGAAACTTTAATACACAATGTCCATGTGGCAGCTCTGTCCTCTCAGTCATATATCTTAGAAACCTACACAAGATGGTAGAAAAATGGCCAGTACAGATGCAAGAGAGGGGAGGGAAACCACTAAGAACTAAGTCTACATTCTTGGCTTTGCAGAGCAGGCTGCTTTCAGCTTAGTCCTTGTGCTTGGTTCCAGCTTTGTTTCCCACCATCTCCCTGTGGATCTTCTCGTAAATGGTGGTGGTTCTCATGCCTGCCTGGCATGTTATGTCACTGGATCTCTGGCACCCAGCACTGTTCTATCAGCCAGCAAGCTGAGAGCATCTCAAAATTATTTGTGGTGCAGATATCTACTGAATACAGAGAAATCCTAAAGATCTACCTTTTGTTTATGTTCTAATTAGTTTATCATAGTGAACACTCAGGCTATTTGTGGAAACTATACACCTGAAACCTGCCTAACATCAATCACCAAACTTAGAGGGAAGCAGAGTGATAATGTGGGATGAGAGTTTGAGACAGGCTGTGCAACTTTGTTTCCCAGAATTCCAGTTCTCTCTGCAATAATTGGGATAATAACCACTACCTCATTTCAGTTATAATGACAAGATAAACTCAATTATAATGACTAAAGGAGTCATTGGGGAGAAGTATATAAGGGTCCAACATGGTATTTGACAGCATCCAACAAGTATTCCTAGAAAAGGGAAGGAGAAATGGGGGTTTGGGCTAAAACTAGCATATTATACATATTCCATCTGGTTTAGTGTAGGTCTGTGATTGGTTTAGCCTGGGATTATATTCCAAGGATGTCGATAGTAAGGCGATTTGCTCTGACCCAGTCAAAGAGAATTATTGGATCTGAGAGTGATTCGTTGGGACTGAATTATCATTTATTGAACTCCTATGGCATACCAGCTAGTTTAGCAGGACTTTATCATATTTTGTTTAACATTCACAATTCTCTGAGAAAGAAGGTGGAGATGAGGGAAGGAGAGAAAGTAAATAATTTTTCTGACATCAAAGAAAAGGAGGGAAATTGGCTTTGAAATTTTCAATAATTATTTGCCATAACAAAAATACTCAGAATTCAACCAAGTCATTTTCATCCTTTTTTAGGTGCAAGTGGTATGGGATAAACATTGTGGTTTTAGAAAGGTATTACTATTCCTTACCCCAACCCCCAGAACAAGATGAATTCTTTGTCAAATACATTATCCACGCCCCCATCAGTCTATGATCTTTAAATACATTCCCAAAGAGTGAAAAAATGATATTGAAGTAGTAATACCAGCTTTTACTCTTGTTGACTCCATTTCTTAAATAAGAATGTAAATTTGTTCCCCTGATCTAGGTGTTAAAAGATGGTAGAGACAAACCATTCCACCACCCTCAAGGAAAAACTCCTTACCTTCCCTTGTAGATACGTGTGTTTTTCAGAATAGACTCACCACTGTTTCAACAGCAGCATGGATTCTAAAGGCCAGCTAGAGAAGGGAAGACAATTAAGGAAACCATGGAAACTTCCTGTAGTATGGATTATCTTCTGGGATTTTAATATAGGGTGAAATTTAACTAATCTCCACAGCAGTGAATAAAATCGACACATTCACTTACTAAGCTCTAGTTATATAACTACTATAAAGTCTGACCATTACCTAGGTGTCTTAAGGCCTTACTCCTTTGTTACTGGTATCTTGAGGAGCATAAATTACCTAAGCTTAAATCAGACACCACCACCCCCCACACACACATATATGTACTCAAGTTTGTGGTATATGGTTCTTTTACCAAGTACCGTGAATGTATCTGACTCACTGAAAATTATGCTGCAAACCTGGATCACACCTACCTAAACTTCTGAGTAATCAGGAATGAATAAGATGCTTACTACCTGAATAGTACTGAATATAAATTAGACATCGCTTAGACATGTTCCTTGAAACACTAGTTTCTAATATGATGTAAAGAATTTTATCTGCTCTTTTATATTACATTCAAATATTTTTTAGAAGCACTAGGTTAAACAAACTAAAACAAGTATCTTTACTATAAAACTTCTCAAAGAAATGCATATTTGTGTATGAGTATGCAACTTCCTAATAGAAACAAAAAATGTTAATTTTTAAAAAATAAATATTTCTGATTCAAAAAATAGCAGAAAAAGAAAAAATATGTTAATTTTTTAAAATTACGTAGAAAATTTTAAAAATTTCATTTAAACTTATCTAAACCCTATCACCCTAAACCATCCATCCTTCATTTTAATTGAATATCATTCTTATATGTTCATTTGCATATAAAAAGATTGAAAGGTGTTTTTATTTCCTATTATTGCTGTAACAAATTACCACAAACTCAGTGGCTTAAAACAGCACAAATTTATTATCTTACATTTCTGTAGGTTAGAATTTCCACTAGGCTAAAATCAAGGTATGGGCCTCCTTTCTTGAGCATCCAGACAAGAAGCTGTTTCTTAGTCTTTTCCAGCTTTAGGAGGCTACCCATATTCCTTGGCTTGTGGCCTCCTCCCTCCATCTTAAGTCAGCAAGGATTGGTTGAGTCCTCTTCACATCATATCACTCTGACCTTATGCCTCTCTCTTCCACTTTTAAGAACCCTGTTATTACATTGAGTCCAACCAAATAGTACAGGATAATCTTATATTCAGGACATCTGATTATCAACCTTAATTCCATCTGCAACCTTAATTCTTCTTTACTATGTTATATAATATATTCACAGGTTCTGAGGAAAGGGGTGTGGGCATCTTTGGGGGCACCACTCTTCTGCTTGCCACAAAAGGTATATATATATGTGTGTGTATATATTTTTATACATATGCATGAGTATATGTATACATATGTATATAAACACACAGATAGCTTATATAGATAGATAGAAATCGTTTTATAAAGATAAGATGGTATTTTATATGCTATTTTAATTTTTAAAAAAACATTTTATCAGCCATATTAAAATTTGATGGACAAAAACAAAAAAATAAAAAAACTTAATGGACAAGATGACATAAGACATCCCCTGGAAATGTCTTCTCTCAAAATCAGCTAATAAATGGACAAATTCCACTTGCTTGGAACTCTGAAGGATGATAGCAACTGGAGAAGGACTTCACAAATGCTAAATCTAAGAAAAATCTAAGAAAAAGAAAAATACTCTCCAAGATCAGGTAAAATATTTTCTTCCCATAGCCGCCAGTCCAGACCCCTCCCCCTCACATGGTCCCATGCAGCTTGGGAGTCACACAGAAGCAGAATGTCCTAGGTTTGTCCTGCTATGGATACAAAGCATAGAGCCACTCACAGCAGTGAGTAAGAGTACCCACATAACCATACACAGGCAACCAAGTGCTCAGAGACCCAGGGTGGAACACAAACCACTAAAGCATGCTGCATAAAAAAGAGCTCTCAGAGGGAAAAAAGAAAGAGAGAGAGCAAGACCACAGCAGAACTGTTGGTAAGAGGTGGACACACCAAATCCAACTTTTGTTGGTTGGATCACTTAAATGCAAAATGGACTTTCTGGATTGATATATCTTCTGGATTGATACATCTTCTCTTTGACCTCTTCTGAGTGCCCAGGTTGGGTTACCCTTTTGGGGAATAAACTGGAGGAAGAAAATCTTTACAGAAATAAAAAATGGAGGTGGGGGGGGATGGAATTGCTGTAAGACAGGACAGGTCCCAAAACTGAAAAGTTTAAGGAAAAACAGGCACTGAGTGAGGGAGAGAATTTAAACAAATCATAGAAGCAGGGAAGAAAATTCTGCAAAAAGCAAACATAACAGATCAAGAGTCCCAGAGCATGAACAGAGGAAAGGAAGCTTTCTCCTGGAGGTGAAACAATTGCACAAAAAGTACAATTAAAAAACTTGCACCACATAACCAGGGCAAGTATCAGATGAAAAATAGCTGAGAAAAATCAGAATAGTTAAACACAGGCTACTCTAATTGTCCAGAATAAGGTGGACCAAGAATCAAAGAAGAGCCTTAACACAAATACAATCAATAATAAAACCCTAGACAAGAGGGAAAACTGTCTTTCACAGTTAATCCATCAAGATAATCAGAGGCACAGAAATCATCAAAAATTACAAGCCATACTAAGAAACAGGAAGAGATACCTAAAATCAAGGGAACAACAAATTAAAACTTCAGAGGAGACACAGAATTTGGAACAACTAATGAAAGAAGAGAAAACAAATTTCCTAAATCCATTCAAGGAGATGAATGAAAATATGGATATAGAGCTAAAGGATAATAAGAAGACAATATGTGAGAATAAAGAAGATTTAAAAGTTTAAAAAGAAACATAAAAGTAATTATGGGGATGCAAGACACAATAATAGAAAGGAAAATATGCCACTAGAGGCATAGAATAGTAGATTTGAACAGACTGAAGAAAGAATAAGTGAACTAAAAGACAAGATAATCAAAATCATAAGGTCAGAAGAACAGATAGAGAAAAGAATGGAAAAAAAATTGAGCAGTGACTCAGGGATTTGAATGACAGCATGAGGGACACAAACATATGTGTCATGAGTGCCCCAAAAGGAGAAAAGAAGTGAAAAAGGTAGAAAGAATATTTGAGGACATAAAGGCTGAAAACTTCCCAACTCTTGTGAAAGACGTAAATATGCATGTCCAAGAAGCACAATGTACTCCAAACAGAATAAATCCTAATGGACCTACTCAACGACATATACTAATCAGAATATTTAAAATGCCAAAGAAAAAGAGAGAATTCTGAAAACAGCAGGAGAAAAGTGATTACTCACATACAAGGGATTCTCAATAAGACTAAGTGCCAATTTCTCATCAGAAGCCATGGAGAGGAGAAGGCAGTGCTATGCTATATTTAAGGTAATGAAAGAGAAAAACTTCCAGCCAAAAATTCTTTAACTGACAAAACTTCTCATCAAAAATGAAGAAGTGTTTAAAATAGTCCAAAATAATAAAAAACTGAGAGAGTTTGTCAAAAAAGACCTGCCCTACAAGAATTAATAAAGGGAGTTCTGCAGGTTGAAAGGAAAAGACAGAAGAAAGTGGCTTGGTATTATGTGAAGAAATGAAGATCTTCAGTAGGAGTAACTAAAAGGGGAAATGCAAAGTCCAATAGTACTGTATCCTCAATATATTGAGGATATATTGAGGATATATATACTGTTCAATTCCTATTAGAGTCAGAATGCAACTAACCAAGAAAAAAAGCATATTTCCTGATAATGTACATGCAAAATACAAAGAGGTAATGTGGGCCAAAAACAATATAAAAAGGGGAAACAGAGGGATATGGGAGCAGAGATCTAGTATGCTACTGAAACAAAATTGTTATCTTTTCAAACAGGTTATAGATATAGGTTGTGTAGTACAAACCCCTGAGTAACTACAAAGAAAATGTTTTAAGAATATACAGAAAACAGAAATGAGAAAGGAATCAGTCAGATGCCTCACAAAAGATCAGCTATATAGAAAAGGAGGTTGCAATAAAGGAAAAGAGAGACAAAAAATATATGACATATAAAAACCAAAGGCAAAATGGCTGAGGTAAGTACTGCCTTTATACTAATAACACTGAATATTTAAAAAACTAAACTCTCCAACCAAAAGACAAATTTTGGCAGAATCGATAAAAAAGCATGAGTCAACTAAATGTTGTTTACGGGGACTTATCTTCAACTCACAAACATAAATAGGTTGAAAGTGAAAGGATGGAAAAAGATATTTCATGCAAATACTAACCGAAAATCAGAGCTGGGGTAACTATACGAATAGCAGACAAAATAGACTTTAAATCAAAAGCTATATTATAAGAGACAAAGAAGGACACTACTTATTAAGAAAATAGGAAATCTACTAAGAATAAATAACAATCATTTTATGCACCTAACCACATTGCTCCAAAATACATGACGTAAACACTGGCAAAACTGAAGGGAGAAATAGACACCTCTACAATAATAGTTGGAGATTTCAATATAACACTCTCATCAATACATAGAACATCTAGACAGAATATCAATAAGGAAACAGAAAACTCAAATAATATGATAATTGAACTAGACCTAACAGACATATACAAAAAACTGTACTCCAAAATAGCAGGATACACATTTTTCTCAAGTACACATGGATTGTTCCCCAGAATAGACTACATTTTGGGCCACAAAATAAGTCTCAAAAAATTTAAAATGATTGAAATTATACAAAGCATCTTCTCTGATCATAATGGAATGAAGCTAGAAATTAATAATGGGCAGAAAACTGGACAATCCACAAATACATGGAAGTTAACTCACAATTAATGAGTCAAAGAAGAAATCACAAGGAAAATCAATAAATATCTTGAGGTGAATGAAAACAAGAACACAATATATCAAAATTTATGGGATGCAGTGAAGGCATTGCTGAAAGGGAAAGTTATAGCCCTAAATGCTTACATTAAAAAAGGCAAAAGAGCTAAATCAAAGACCTAACTGCACACCTGCAGGAACTAGAAAAAGAATATCAAATTAAATCCAAAGCAAGTATAAAGAAAGAAATAACAAAGATTAGAGCAGAAATAAATGAAATCGAGAGTAAAACATACGTAGGTCATTAAAAAAGCAAAAGTTGGCTTTTGAAAAGATCAGTGAAATTGACAAACCCTCAGAGATACTGACAAAAAAGAAAAAAAGAGAGAAGACACAAATAAATAATATGAGAAATGAGAAGGGGGACATTATTACTGACCCCACAGAAATAAAAAAGATCATAAGAGGACACTATGAACAACTGTATGCCAACAAATTAGACAACTTAGGTGAAATGGGCAAATTCCTAGAAACACATGGACAACCTACTCTGATTCATGAAGAAACAGAAGATCTCAACAAACCAGTTACAAATAAAGAGAGTGAATAAGTCATCTAAAACCTTCCAAAAAAGAAAGCTCCTGGGCCTAATGGCTTTGCTGATGAATTCTACCAATCATTCCAAGAATTGATATCAATCTTGCTCAAACTCTTCCACAAAGTTGAACAGGAGGGAATACTACCTAACTCACTCTATTAGGCCATCATCACCCAAATACCAAAGCCAGATAAAACAAACAAATGGTGCTGGGAGAACTGGATATCCATGTGCAAATTAATGAAAAGAAAACTACATATCAATTTCTCTTATGGATATAGATGCAAAAATCCAATTGCAAATTGAATGCAATAGTACATTAAAAGAATTATCCACCATGATCAAGTGGGTTTTATTCCAGGTATGTGTATGCAAGGGTGGTTCAACATAAGAAAATCAATTAATGCAATACACCACATTAATAAAACAAAGGGAAAAGACCACACAACCTGAATTGATGCAGAAAAAAGCACTTGACAAAATCTAGAATACTTCCTTGGTAAAAAAAAAAAAAAGCAACACTTAAAAATAGGACTAGAAAGAAACTTCCTCAACATGTTAAAGGGTATATATAAACAACTCATAGATAACGTCATACTCAATGGAGAAAGACTGAAGGCTTTCCTTCTAAGATCTGGAACAAGACAAGGATGCCCACTGTCACCACTGTTATTCAACATTGTACTGGAAGTTCTAGTCAAAGGAGCTAAGCAAGCAAAAGAAATGAAAGGCATCCAAATTGGAAAGGAAGAAGCAAAACTTTCACTATTTGCAGATGACATGATCCTATTTATAGAAAATCCCCAAAAATCTACAACAAAGTACCAGAGCTAATAAACAAATCCAGCAAATTGGAGGGATACAAGTTCAACAGGCAAAAATCAGTAGTATTTCTATACACTAGTAATGAGCAAATTGAGGAGGAAATCAAGAAAAAAAATCCATTTACAATAGCAACTAAAAGAATAAAATATCTAGTAATAAATCTAACCAAGGATTTAAAGGATTAATACATGGAAAACTGCAAAACTTTGCTAAAAGAAATCAATGAAGATCTCAATAAATGGAAGGACATTCCATGCACATGGATTAGAAGAATAAATTTTGCTCAGATATCAACTTTACCAAAAATGATTTATAGATTCATCAAAAACCTAGTCAAGATTCCAACAACTTACTTTGCAGAAAAGGTAAAGCCAATTATCAAATTTATTTGGAAGGGTAATGGGCATTAAATAGCCAAAAACATCTTGAAAAAGAAGAACCAAGTTGGAGGACTCACCATTCCTGGTTTTAAAGCATATTATAAAGCTACAGTTGTCAAAACAGAATGTTAGTGGCACAAAGATATATATTTAGACCAATGGAATAGAATTGAGAGTTCAGAAATAGACTCATATCTATGACCAATGGATTTTTGACAAGGCTGCTAAGTCCCTTCAACTGAAAAAGAATAGTCCCTTCAACAAATGGTGCTGGAAGAACTGGATATCCATGTGCAAAATAATAAAAGAGCACTCCTATCTCATATCATATATGGATCAAAGACCTAAATATAAGAATCAGAACTATAAACTCCTGGAAGAAATTGTGGGGAAGCATTCAGGGTATTGTGTTAGGTAATGGTTTCTTAGACTTTATACCCAAACACAAGCACCAAAAGAAAAAAAATAGATAAATGGGATCTCATCAAAATTAAAAACTTTTGTACATCAAAGGATTTTATCATGAAAGTGAAAAGACAACTTACTCAATGGGAGAAAATATTTGGAAACCACGTATCTGAAAAGGCTTTAATAGCCAGAATATATAAAGAAATCTACAACTCAATAATGAAAAGACAAACGACCCACTTAAAAAACAGGTAAATGATTTGAATAGACATTTCTCCAAGAGGATATCCAAATGGCTAAAAACGACATAAAAAGATGCTCAATATCACTAGCTTTTATGGAAATACAATATCAAAACCACAATGAGATACCATGTACACCTGCTGCTATTAAAAAAAAAATAGAGAGAAAATTACAAGTGATGGAGAGTATGTGGAGAAATAAGAATACTCTTTCATTGTTGGTAGCAATGTAAAATGATGGAAGACAGTTTGGCAGTTCCTCAGAAAACTATGTCTAGAAGTGCCACATGAACCAGCAATCCCTCTACTAGGTAGATACCCAAAAGAATTGAAAGCAGATATTTGCACACCCATGTTCACAGCAGCGTTATTCACAATTGGTAGAAGAGGGAAGCAACCCAAGTGTCCATCAACTGAATAATGGATAAACAAAATGTAGTATATACATACAATGGAATATTATTCAGCAGTAAAAAGGAATGAAATGCTGATACATGTGACCACATGGATGAACCTTGAAGACTTGAAGAAATTATGCTGAGTGAAATAAGCCAGACACAAAACAACAAATACAGTAAGATCTTACTGATATGAAATAATTAGACTAAGCAAACTCATAGAGGTAGAATCTAGAATATGGGTTATCAGGGTTGGGGGTAGGGAATGGGGAGTTAATGCTTAATTTGTACAGAATTTCTATTTAGGTTGATTGTAAATTTTGGAATTGGATCGTGATGATGGTAGCACAATGTTGTGAGTATAATTAATAGCAGTGAATGATAAATGGAACATGGTTACAGGGGTAAATTTTAGGTCATATATGTTACTAGAATAAAAATTAAAAGATGAAACATAGGATTATGCAATACAGTGAACCCTATTTTAAGTAATGGTCTATATTTAATAGTACAATTATAAAAATGTTCTTTCATGAATTATAACAAATGTACCACCCTAATGCCAGGAGTTAATAATAGGTTGGTGTGTGCCGGGGAGGGAAATGCATCCTAATGTAAACTATGCACCATAGTTAGCACAATTTTAATATTCTTCCATCAATTGTAACAAAGGTACCACACTAATGCAAAGTGTCAACAATAGGGGTACACGGGAACGTTGTATTTTTCACATGAATTTTTTTGTAAAACTACAACTTCTTTCATTAAAAATGTGTTTAAATTTTAATGGACAAAATGAAGAATTTTCTGAATTCTAAATAAATGTTTATTTTAATTGTTACTATTTTAGAAATTATATTTCTAAGATTAAAAATATTATGAAAATACTAGGAGTTTGAAGTTATGTTTTTATAATAACAAGCTTCAAATTTAGAAAGAATTGACTTTCTTTTTCAGAAAAATGCAAAAAGTTTCCTATTTCCTTTTCTCTCCCTTATGGTGTTTTCTTCTATAATATTATTTTACATCATCAAGTTTTACAATATTTAAACTCAATCCTCAAAACTGAATTTCTAAATTGTTATCTGGGGATTATATTTAAAGTTTCAACAGTCATTATCATTTATTCCTGAATTCTTGAGTTATTTATTTTGGTTCTTCTCATTGTTGCTTGGAACTCACTTTCAAAAATTTCTTTTTTCAAAATGGACCCAGAGGTTGTATTTCCTAAGTCCTATGTGCTTAAAATATGTGAGTTCAGTTTTTATACTTGTATTATGTTCATCTTGAGTCACACTTTCATAACAACAGGACTTTGTAGACCTTATTTCGCAGTCTTCTGCGATTGAATGTTGCTTGGCGAGGTCTGAGGCTAACCATTTTTCTATGTCATCGTGTACTTGCTTTTTGTGCCTGGGTAATACAAAAAATCTTTTTAAAAAAATTACTCAAAAGTTTAATATTTTAACCAGTCTAAATGTTATCATTTCTTTCTGGAACACAATATTTTTAAAGCTAAAGATTCAGTTCTTGCTTAATTGCAGGGAAATTTTCTACTTTTACATTGTGGAATTCTTTCTGTGTTCCTAGGATAGGTTTTCTTTCAAAGGATACCCGTTATAAATTACATTAAATCATCTTTGTCTTTATTCTTTTATAGCACCTTGTGTCTAATTGCTTTTATTTCTTTGTCTTTTCCTTCTGTACTTACTGTGGATATCGCAACATGTCAGGAATTATAGTATAACTATTTAGAAGCATGCTCATGGGTTTCTGGAAATGGGGATACTAAATTGAAGTGATTTATATATAATTGAGGTATGACACATTACCTTTGAAGTTGTGTTCCTACAACAACATTGACAATCTAAACAATGCTTATTTCTTATTAGCTTATAGAGCAATTTCATATATATAATCTCATTTAATCCCTACACAATTCTATGAGGTAGATAGAGAAATGTTATTTCCATTTTTTGGATGTGTTTTAGCAATTAACTGAATCACCCTACTATGGTTAGAATGTTAGATAATTTCAATTTAAAAAACTGTTGGTTAGCCTTCTTTTCTTTGCCCATAACCACTATTAAAAAAAAAAACAACACTTCCTAGGTAACTTGCAGCTAGGCGTGGACACATGTTGTATTTCTGACTGATAAGATGAAAGAAATACTGCTGTGACGGTGGATCTGGGGAAGCTTTTGTTTTTCTGATATAAGCAATGGATAGTTGCATCTCAGTCTTCACTTCCTCTTCCTTCTTACTTTTATGTGAACATATTGTGAAGAGATGGCGCAATCTCTGTACTCATGAGGAACATGCCAAGAAAAATACAGTGATAGCAAGCCCAATATGGCTGCATCTCGGAACCAATGTCATCAGCTGCCTGCCTGTATTTAAGTGCCTTATTACATGAGAAAAATAAGACTTTCTTTAAGCCACATTAATAATATTTTGTTACTTGCAGCCTAAAGATTCCTAATATTATCAAATAATAATAATGTAAATGCAAGATGACTTAAACTCACTATTAAGTATTCATTTATCTTAAATTTATATAATAAAATAATATTTTAAATAGAATAACCACCTTTTTTTTTTTTCTTGATAATTTGAGAGACTAAATTAACCCTGTAGAAGGAAATGGGACCTCACCTGGGAAGAAAATATTTAGTATTTTAACTCACTGGGTAAGTATTCAGAATAAATTGTTCAAAAAAGCAGAGTTAATTTATGCCAGTTGAATAGAAAATATTAGTTTAATTCATTGTGTTTCTGAGTAAACTGGAAGAATAAGAATGACTAAAAATTATTTGTTTCTGATTCTAAATATTTTTCCTGATTTGCAAGTCTGTGCTAGACACTGAATGATTATTTTCATTTACATGGTATAACCAATTCACTTTCTCATACATCTTAAAAGTCTACCTACACAAGAGATAAGAATTATGCTGTTTTATATTAAAATTGATATAATTTCATGAATCATTTTCAATGACTGATGATTTATAAACTATCCCCCTTCTGGAAAACATTATTATTTTTTGAAGCTTCTACTCGTCTTAAAAAAAAAAAAAGGGAAAAAAATTCCAACTTAATAAGTATCCTGCCATGTTGTGCCAATTTACAAGTTATGGGTAATCTGGGCAAATCTTTTAATTGATTTTGAATTGTGCAGTTTGTCTCGGAACTACATAAACATTAAGTAATCCAGAGACTAAATGAAACCTTATAATGCAATACACCAAAATTGTTTAGGCAAGTTTTTTTTTTTTCAATAATCAGATAATTATACATAACTAGTCATCATTGCTTCAAACAAATTATGCTCTGTTGAAGCATGAAAGAGGTTTCCTGGCACTATTTTGAGTTCAACTAATCCTATTGACAATAGGTGTCTGCCTGCAAAACCTGTTTGTTGGTGTTGGAGTTTGGATATATAGTATTGTGTAGTTGCTGCTCTGTAGTAAGTGCCTCTTAATTATATCATTTTTGAAATAAATATTTGTCTTTTATTTTGAAAAATCACAGGTTCAGTAAACTTGGCAAATGTGTGTATATTTTGAATACAGAATGCTTTGTCTTTTATTCATTGTAGATTTTGTGTAATAATACACTGTTTCATGAGACAGCAGACTTGTGAAGAAAAGAAGGCATGCGGTTGTTTGCTGTGCATTTAAGTACTTAAACAGAGGAGTCACTCTGCTTTCAGACATTCTTGCTTGACTAATTCACTGGGTTCAAATGTTTCAGAGTGCTGTGTCATGCCAATCAACAGCATTAGCATTGTTTGTTTAGTGGGAAGCTTGTGTTTTGGGGAGGGAGGGGGATTCTTTGGCTCTGTCTACCCAGATTAAGTAAAATTGAAAAGTAAGGCATTTGTTCAACTGATTCTGGCAGAAGAAAAAAAAAAGTCGTGTCAATTATTCAAAGTGGTTATAAACGGTAATGGATTTCAGGGGCTAAGTACTCCATTCTGACTTCCCACTTGGTACAGCTGCAGTTGTTTTCGTGTTTCCAGAGAATGGAGGGGCATGTGAAGGATAACCCCAGGGAGCATCACTTAGGGGATGTGCAAAGATGAAGGGGCAGCACACTCTTCATTCCTTTAAGCTCTTAACATATGGTGGTAGGATGATAATAAACTACTTCTACTTAATAGAATGTACACCTAAAAGATCAGCACCCTTTGGTCACTTGATGTTTTAAGAATTATATTCTGGATTTATAAGCCACATTACTGTGAGTCTGGTCATACTAAGCTATTGGGCAATGATATTTTTGCTTATTAAAAAAAAAACAGCAAGATACACTCTTTATTCAAACCACAAGGACAATAGATTATGCTCACCTTATATTTGTATGCCAGGAAGTTCTTCCTTCTAGGTTTAAAACATTGAAATATTTATGTACTTCCAAAAGTTAAAAAAAGTCATTCCACCAGGAAAAGTGGGCATGCAAAATGTGACATATTTAAAGAAAACTTCATAAGAGCAATATAAACTAATGTTAATCAATTCAACAAACATTCTTTGGATGGCTTTGGGTCAAATTTTTTTAATATTGTCTTGTAAATTTTATAAAGTATCCATATTGGAGAGCTGCTTTATTTCCCCCTCAGCACCACTAATTAAGTCTGTTATTTTTTTTTAAAGATACTTAGATTACATAAATGTTACATAAAAAAATATAGGTGATTACCATATGCCTCATTCCCCACACCTCCCACATTTTCCCACATTGACAACATCCTTCATTAGTGTGGTACATTCATTGCAATTGATGAACACATTTTGGAGCATTGCCACTGAGCATGGGTTATAGTTCACATTGTAGTTTACACTCTCTCCCACCCAATTCTGTAGGTTATGGCAAGATATATAATGATGACCTGTATCTGTCATTGCAATGTCATTCAGGAAAATTGCCAAGTCCTGAAAATGTCCCCATATTACACCTGTTTTTCCCTCTCCCTGCCCTCAGAACCGCCAGTGGCCACTGCTTCCACATCAATGATATAATTTCTTCCATTGCTAGAATCACAATAAATCTATACCAGTAAGTCTACTTTAGTCCATAGTTCATTTCCCATTTCTGAGGATTCTGGGGTGGTGATGTCCACTCCACC
The DNA here is from genome assembly GCA_029593785.1 of Cabassous unicinctus. NCBI lineage: Eukaryota > Metazoa > Chordata > Mammalia > Cingulata > Chlamyphoridae > Cabassous > Cabassous unicinctus. Next base: position 36,673 of record JAQZBX010001460.1, on the reverse strand, counting down.
TTTAACTGCGGGGGGAAGGGGGGCTGCGATTCTACAGGGCCGATGGATTGGGCTTTCTTGCTTGCAGTTGTAGACTCTCTCAGTTCCTTGGTGTGGTTGTTGTCCACCATCACCTCCTTTATAGTTGTCTTGGGTGAGACCAATGAACTGGAGAGTAGGTATAGCAACTCTGTTGAGATTCAGGGCCCAGCTGGCACATGGGCAGCCCAAAGATTTAAGTCTCTTGGACGTACACCTAAACAACTCTGGTACTAATTATAGGTTCAAATAGAAGGACAGAAGAGCCATGTGTAGGGAAACCATAACTGAGTCCAACTCTGTCACACTGGGGAGCATAAATACCAAAGTAGGGCCCACTGGCAGGGTGCCAACTCCTGAGCTTCCAGCACCCTGAGGAGCCCTGCTATTTGTGGTAGTATCTACTTTGGCAGTTAATAAGATCCTGCTGAGAAGTACATAAGTGCAACCCATTCTTTCACTGCTAATTTCAATTTCAACTGTATTATAAAGTTCTCTTATATATATATGGGTTTCTTATATATATAAGAATATATATATATGGGTTTATTTTGCATGTATGGTTTTCTTGTGTTCCATCAATCTATTTGTCTATCCCTGTGACAATATCGCATGCCTTAATTTCTACAGCTTTATAATAATCTTGATATCTGAAAAGGAAAGTCCCTTCACTTTGTTTTTTTCTTTAGAGGTACCTCCCATTTTAGAATTAGATTCTCAAGTTTAAAAAAAAATTGAAGGAATTTTAAATAGCATTATATTGAGTCTTATCTCAATTATCGATGGTTTTGTATAAATCATCCTAAACTTAATGACATAAAAGAATAATCTTAGTTATTAACCTTATTCATTACTTAGCTAATAAGCAATAGAGAAATGATTTTAACCCAGGCAATATATTCCAAAGTCTATACTCTCAAGTGTTATATTATGCAGAGTTTCTTATACCTTTTCTTTTTTTCTTTCTTTATTGCACTGGCTAACACCTACAATACAATGTTAAACAGAATTGGCAATAACAGGCACCCTTGTCTTTCTTATAATCTTAAAGCCAATGCTTTCATTCCACTGTTAATTATTATATTTTGTAGGTTACTGTTTATTAGATTAATGTAATCCACTTCTATTTCTACTTTGCTAAGTGCTTTTCTTTACATTTTTTGTTCCTTTCTTTTCTCTATTTTTCCTCCTCCTCCTCCTCCTCCTTCTCCCCTTCCTCTTCCTTCTCATGATGAATGGATGTTGAAACTATTGAAGGCTTTTTCTTCATCTATTAAGATAATCATATGATTTTTTTCCCATTTATCTTTTAGGTTGATAAATTGAATTATGTGATTTTCTAATGTTTAATCAATCTTCCCTCTGGAAAGAATTCCATTTTATTACATATTGCTGTCAGTGTTTTAATATTTTGTATTGGATTTTTGAATTTTAGTTCAAAAGTGAAACTGGCTTATAATTTTCCTTTCTTATAGTTGATATCATATTTAAGGCTGACTCAAAAAGAATTGAAAAATGGTAATATTTTTCAAGTTACCTTTAAAAAATTCCATTTTAATTTCATGGTGATCTAGAGAAAGCAATCTCAATGAAATGAATTCTTTAACATACATTGATATTTCACTGCTTGATTTACGGAAAAATATATGTTCAATATTCACAAATAATCTATGTATACTTGAAAATAGTAGATGTCATTTTTCAAGACCTAATGAAATAATTGATTCAGACAATTGTCATAATGGTTGACACCATTCATAGAAAGGTTGATGGAGAATTTAGAGTGGAAGGATCAGGTTATCTACCCCTTCCTTGTCCCCAAAAGGAGACTGAATCTAATTAAGCCTTTAGAGCCAAATTCCATTTATATGGAATACAGGGGATTTAGGAACATGTTAATTAACACCACAATGAAGCAATCCGACAAATCTAGATTGTGAGACATTTTATAGAACTCATCCAGTTTCTTCAATTAGTGGACTGAAGGAAAAAAAAAATGGTGGGGGTGATGCAAGGGATTGGATCTTATTTCAAATAAACTAAGTATTAAAACACATCTTTGGACCCTTAGGGTACTTTTAATATGATATGGATTGGATTTAGATGATAACAAGAAATTATTAATAATTTTGTTCAGGCATAATTATGGTTACACTTATGTACAAACAAGTCCATGTTTTTAAGAGTATAGTAAAGTACAAACAAGTCTATGATCTTTAGAAATTCTTGCAGGACTATGTAGAAGTGATATAATCCACCTCTGAAAATTGCTTTAAAATTTGGAAGAAAAAAAGAAAATAAAAGAAGAATGTGAAATAGGTTTTATACATGGTTCATTTGGTCAAGCTTGTCAGTCATGTCTTTGTAATCCATATCCTTACTGATTTAGGTTTCTCAGTTAATGATAGATATTGTTAAAATGTTCCAATATAATAGTAGATTTACCTATTTATTCTTGAATATCTCCCAATTTTTACTTTATATATTTTAAGGATAAATTTTTGCTTAATAAGATTTAGGTGCTAACATTTTTAAACTTTCATATTTTCCTTGTAAATTGAATCATTTATCATTACATGGATACCTTCTTTAATCACGGTAATATTTTTTAAGCTTAATGTCCATTTTTGTCTATTACCAAAGCTACACTAATTTCTTTTTTGGATCGTATTTGCTGGCATACCTTTTTCTGTCCTTTCCATTCAACTTAACTACATTTGTATGTGTTATATATGTCTATTTGTCTTTTGATGGATTGTTTAGCCCATCTTGACTTATAGTAATTACTGATATATTTACATTTATTCCTGAAATCTCATTTTGTGCTAAAAATTTGCTCCTCCTTTTATGTCTGTGTTTACTGCCTTACTTTTTTTTTCCTTTTTCCTTTCTTTACTTCCTTTACTTTTCATTTCTTTCAATGATTACTTCAGAAATCTTAATGTGCATACTAACTTACCAAATTCTGAAGCTAATAAGTATCTTCACACTCCTTCTGAACAAATCAATGTTGTTAGACCCCAATAACTCTTTTCATGTACTATTTTTTTATGGATTTTCATTTTTTCTTAGTTTACGCTTTTGTAAACACAAAATTTACACTTGTTTTAGATAGTCTATGTTTGTTTAGACTTACTGACATATTTATTATATTCTTTACTCATCATTTTTCCTTACATCTCAGACCTTTCACTTGAAAATGTCTTTATTTCCCCCTTACTCTTAAAGATATTTGTTGAATATAGAATTTTAGGTTTACCGTTATTTTCTCTCAGCACATTGAAGACATTATCCTATTTTCTCTGGTTTCCATTGCAACTGATAAGAAGTCAACCATTAATCTAATTGCCATTCTCATGTAGGCAATTTGTCTTTTCTGTCTGATAAATTTTCAGATCAAATCTTTCTCTTTGGCGATGCTGAATTTAATCATTATATATCTAACTATGCTTTTTGAAATTCACCCTACTTGAGATTTGTTGAATCTGAGGATGGGTGTTTTTCATCAGTTCTGAAAAATTGTATGCCATTTTATCCCTAAATGTTGCCTCTCTCCTCTCTTTCTAGAACTCCAAGTATCATGTGTATTAGATTTTTTTCACTCTATTCTCCATGCCTATTAATAATTCTTGCATGTTTTCCATCTCTTTGTCTACTACATTCCAGGTAATTTATTCAGTTATTTTTTCCAAATAATTAATTAACTTTTATCTGTGTCTAATATGACTTTACAGCTTAGTATTACACTTTTAATTTCAATTATCTTATTTTTTATTCCATTAATCCATTTGGTTAATTTTATACCTGCTTGGTCATTTTTTATAGATTTCTCTCTTGTACCACTCTTTATCTCCTCTTTAAGTTCACGTATTCTCTGTTACTCTGATATTTCCAAATATCAAACTTATGAAGGTTTGAGGGTCAGATGCTTTTTATTCATGTTTTCTGCTAAATCTCATGCAGCTGCTCTGTTTGTGTGTTTTGTGAACTTTGAATTTGAGTTAAATTTTTTTGAATCTTTATTTATGCAAATTTGTTGAGCTTGGGTTGAAGTAGTTCCCTTCAGAAAGGATTTACATTTGCTTCTGCTAGGTGCCCTAGAAATCCAGCATCATTTAAAATTAAATGCATGGTCTGACTTTCCTTTGACCACACCCAGGTGGTGTGTATTCCATTTGCAATTCCAGCCAGAGAAGATTGGCTTGTGGTATGACTACACAAAAAACGGTCTTTTCTTCTAGTAAACGTTCAAGAGAAATAATGTATTGCTGATCCCTTGGTAGAAGGTGTTATTTATCTTTACCCGGGGTGGGGGGACATGGCTCTTTAGGATCCCAGCCTTATGGAGAGGTTCATTTATTAGACTCCATCTCATTATTCCCTTATGGGAACTAGTCCTCTGTCCTGTGTGACCTCTGAAGATGTGGAAACTGAAGCATAAGGCCATCTAGGTTTGATGAGTGCCTTAAAGTGACAGATTATACTCACTGCTTTATTTGCTTCTATAGGTTTTTACTTTCACTTAGCTTTCAGTTTTCTGAGAACTGCTAACTTTCTTGTCATATTATTGACATATATAAAAATATATGTATTTTGATATTTAAATCAGTGTTTTATTTGTTTTCCATGGGAGAGTTAATCTCTTTCAAACTGCTAGAAACTAGTCTCAAAACTTCCTACACCACCTCTGGCTGGGTGAATTAAAATAAACAACTGGAAGAAATATGATGAAAAGTAGAGAGTCATGTTCCTGGGTCTGTGCTAACCATGGCACTCACAAAGGGCAGCATGCAATGCAGCCACAGGCGGGTGCAGAGGTCAGAGCAAGTAAGTATGAATACCACACAGCTTTCAAAAGGTTCATGTGAAATTTGACTGATACCTTAGTAACCTAAGAGAAGGCAGTACAACTGACCAGGTAGTTCTAAGAATGCAAATCTAGAGGCCACGGGATTGGGATTGAGAGCAATGAAGTTGTTTCGTTGACCCCATAAAGGAAAAATTTGAGGTTGTTTGGGGCCAAATTTAGTGGTTCTGGATTGGCTCCCCACAAATCTGTCTTCTTGACTTATCTTTGCCATTAATGGTTTGTGTGTATTTGGGTAAATCACCTCTCCTCTCTGGGCTTTATTTTACTTAACTGAGGGTGTGGTAACATGTGAGGCAAAACTCTGTGACCTCTAAACCCTCGATTATTACTTTACTACTCCTCTAAGGCCACCATATTTCCTCTCATGACCTGGTACTATGTCTTCTTCTCCTAATGTTTGGAGGATCTTTACTCAGTGATGTTAGAAGAGTTAGTTGGCCAACTCAGATTTTCCTGGAACCCAGAAGACTCTATGTAAGGATTATTTATGAATGGTAGGTAGTCAAAGAGTTTTAAATATAGTGATATCATAAATCATATTCTTTATGCAAAATCGTATTCCTGTGCTCAAATCCCAGGTGTTTGTTGCTGCTGCTGCTGCTTTAGCATATTCTGTCAGTCCATCATCGACTCTATTTAAAGCTAATGAAGTTTTAGTGTTAGGGCCCCTGACTTGCACATGCTCCTCCCAAAGACCCTTTTCCCTCATTTTAACTAACTTTTACATTTGATCCTAATTAATATTTGTGATTTTATATATTTCTTAAAAGTCGATTCCCCAAATTGTATACAGTTCAGGGCCCACAAAAACTGAATCTGCTACTTCTATCCCTCTGATAAATAGAGAATACATATTTCCTCCTCATTTCCTTTGACTTATCATTTCCCCCAACTTTCATTAAAAGAGGAAAAAAAGATGCTTTTGATTGAGGCATGTTTACAGAGGAATATGTTTCAATAAAATCAGAGGGCAATTTTATCATTATGCAAAAGCTCTTTGATGATTTATTGCCCTTCAAATCTGAAATTCTTTCTCTATTTTTTTTTAATCTATGCATTTGGGAGAAATAACTGGTCATCATAGCTAGTGACGGTAACAGTTTAAGTTGCAATAGTGCTAGTCAGGAAAATATATGTAATATTTTAATTAATTTTCCAGTTTTGAGTGGACAAGCCTACCACCTCATAGTATCTTATAGTTTTAAAAGCATTTATAAACAGTGGAATTTTAAAAAGGGATATTTATTCGATTGCTCCTAATTTGAAAACTAAGATAACATGAGCAATTGTTAATTTCAAAACACTCTATTCTGTTTGCATTGTTTCTACATGAAAATTATACTCTCACATATATACATATTGACTATGGCTGGCCATTTCTAGGAATTTGGATATTTTTGTCAAAGAAACACTGCCTATTTTAAGATTTTATTTTACATATTTTATTTTTATTTTGAGGGGAATCCAAATATCTACACCATGAACTTAAATTCTTATAGCTGCCAGAACTGACAGAGAATTAGCAAGGCAGAGCCAAGTTCACGCAAGACTGTCTACGGCGCTCTTATAGCTAAAGACAAACCAAAATATTGACTAGTTCTTCTCAAAACAGCATGTATAAGTTGTGGCTGAAATAAGCCTGATGTAAGAAAGAATACAGATGGCAGCATAATCATAGGCTGGGTCTACACGATGCCAAACAACCCATTCAAAAGTGAAAATTTCAGTCGATCAGTTGGTGGTTTTGTCTACATGCCGCCAAGCAAGGAGCTTTAGTGATTTCTTCACTAAATTGACTGGGCTTTTGACTAGACTTGAACAGATGTTTTATCACTATGTATGTTCAGTCTTAGTTGTCAAATTTATAACTCAAATAAGTTTATCTATAAATGGTGAATTTCTTTCCTACATCAAAACACCCTGAGCTTGTTAAACAAATATTATCTGCATTTTTAAATTTGTCTTAGAGCCTAGTTCAATGAATGTGCTTGGCATGGTTTAGAATACACCTGACCAAAAAAAAAAAAAAAATAGTGCCTCCCTACTTATATGTCTACTTTTAAAAATTCATTAATTCATTTGGTATCATTACAACTCAAATATCTATTGAAAAGTAGCTAAAATTCATTTTAATTTCTTCTCTTCTTTACTTAACAATTTCCCTAGTTATCAAATGCACATATGTATGCCATGTATGTGACAATGTATGCATGGCATACATACAATGTATACAAGGTTTATACCTCTTATATATCAAAAGTATGTATGTACACCATCAATGTATTAAATTACTACCAGAATTTACAATGATTGCTTTTGACAATTTTTTCCAGTTTGTAAACAAGGCCGTTTTTCACTAAAAGATGGTTCACAAATTCTTTCAAATACTTCATGATTAAAATCTAAAACAATCAAAAAAGGTACTGCTTTAAAACGAGTTCTGCATGAGCAGAGGTCTCTTGTCTTTAGTTTGTTGTGTCCTCAGCAGCCAGTACAGTGTGGGCCTCATCAATATTTATTAAATGAATGAATAGCTGGATTGTAGAGTACCACTTCTGCAGCCACTGACAACCGTGGCCTGGTAGGAAGAGAGTTGGGGAGTAAGCATTCCGACTCAATCCCCTCATGTCCTATGTATCTGCCCATGCCTCTTCCTGTTGACTAAATCAAGCTGAAAGCCAGAAGTCAAGCCACCTGGCTGGCTGAGGGCACAGAGGGGAGTGGAGATGGGTGGGGAGGGGCGCTGGAGGGGCAAACACAGTATTCACTATCCACACACTGCTGTCCTGAGCAATTACTGGGGATAAAAACTTCGTGCATATTATAGTTCTTTTTACAATTTTCAAATATATCTAAGAGAAATCACACATATATGAAAAATTACATATGTAATGTATATAGTATATTACTGATACATATGCATGTGTTATTTCACATATATTCACACATATCTATGAAAAACACACTATATATATGCATATACAGGTACAGAGATATAGAGAGAGCTAGAGGTAGAGATATATACACATATATATATGAATAAACTCCTGACCTGGAGTCAGGATGTATTATATTTTTCCCCAAACACTGGATGTTCTTAGGCAAGTCACTGGAATCTTCTAGGTTTCATTTTCTCACTTCCCTTGAAAGTGCTGTGCCCAATGACCTTTTGCTCTCTTTCCTGCTATATTATTTGTTCTTCTGTATGGGCTAATGTGAATACCTTGATGAGTCATTTACCAGTTAAAAATAAAAACTTGTATTTAACTTTTAAAAGTACAATATATTTCTTGAGGAACAAGAAAATACAGAAAAGTGTAGATAAGAAGTATCCTAGTTCCCAAATGATGCTGCAAGGAGCCAATGGATTTATTTATTTCTCAGCCTCCACAAGGCAGTCATCAGAAAAGAGTATGGTTTCTGGGTCCATGTCTAGTAATTTCCCTTCTTCCCAATTTCTGTCCTTCTTCCATCTACTCTCTTTTATATCCTGTCAGTTCTCTTCTTTTCAAGCTCGAAGAACAGGCTAGAGAATGAGTGAGCGGAAAGCAAAGGACTCCACTCTGGGAAAGCTTCTCTGGAAATGTTTACTGTATCGGCCTTCATGACGTCCAAAGTAAAGAGCCCTAGCCTGTCTTAGGAGACCACGGCAGCAGCTGCCTTCACTCCAAGATGCCTATGACATGCTCTAGGGCATAATCTCTACGTGCTTAATACAAAGATTCTTTGCAGTGTTAACAGTGCACTTACAGGGGAATTTTACTTTTATCTTTGTGAATTACTACATTTCCTTACGTTTTCAGCAAAGCAATGGATAGAAGTTACTTAGCCTAAGGACCTCCTTCCTGTTTGTGGGGATATTTTTACCTTCACTTTAAACTCAGAGAAAAAGAAACTTTGTAAACTTACTCAAAGGATGTAGAAGCTGTACCTTCAGAGCTCTGAATTTCCTGAGTCTGACTTTTAAATAAAACTCACCAAAACAGGAGGAATTGAAAAATTCATAAGCTTTATTTTCAGGTGGGCTAAAAGTTTGTTTGTTTAAACAGAAGCAATCCTCCCTTTACCCATTCCCCACCATTCACACCTATAGCACTGACCATTAAAGAGGATAGATGCAAATACTTCTTCCATAAGATGTAGACCCTTCTCTTATATGTTGTGCTAATATACACAGGTGAAGGCTGCAAATATAGAGAAAACTCTTATAATATTCCTGAAATCATTCATCTTACTACCATGCTAAAACAAAATATTATAGGTCTTGGTGAAGAAAATGCTAGATGTCATTACAGCCATCTTTTCGATGCATCAAACATCACTCATTTTTAAAAAATAAATATTTAAAGCAGTGATCCTACAGTATATCTTCTTTGCTTAATATGATGAGGACCAAACAGAGCTGTTTTAAAATCAAATGGAGACAATTTTTTTTTTTCTTTTTTCAGCATTTTTATCCCCTGGAGTAAATTATCAATAGATGCAGAATGTTTTGATTGGATTAATTCAGGATGCCAATTGTGATATGATTTACAGAAGGCAAAAAGGAATGTCAATGCTTTCATGACACATTATCTTTCACAAGTGTTGGCCAATTTTTGCAGAAAAAAATAAAAGCTCCAAAATAGAGCTAATGGACACCTTAAGACAGCTATAACTGACACATTCATAACTCTTTTTCCAGTTTATGAGGCTGTATTTTATTTAGTAATCCTTTGCTATTTGAGAATGTGGAAGAAGATTTTGTTTTAAACAAAGAGTGAACTGACATGTAAATGATTTTAAGTCAGGACAAGAAAATCTCTTAGGTTATGTCATGTATCACAAATATTTTGAGTATGTTGATATACATAGACAAAAAGAGAATTGAGGTAATTAGCCTTAAAATCAGGAGAACAAAAAGCAAAATGTCTTGGGCATCCATTACAGGAATGCTGATGGTTGGTTTGATTGTGTTTAGGTTTTTGTTTCATATTTTATTCGACTTGTTTATCTGGAAAAATTGCATTGATTCACCATTTTCTATGTGTAGGCAGATAATTAGTTAATTAGCTTTCATTAAGCATCTACTCTGTGTCAGAATTGGAATTATATGAGTAAACATCCTATTTAATTTCAAAATTTGCAAAGGTGCCAACAACTAAATTTTAAGAGGCAGAGAGCAGGTATTGCTAAAAGTAATTTCACAGTCATAGCACTGTGAAAATTAAAGAATTAAAAACCAAACAAACCTTTTATGTCATGGCACAATCATTCTTGCTCCAAACTCAAATGCACCGAAGGAAGTAGATGATTGGGTCAGGTTTGCAACCACATTGGAAACTTTGCGAGCCATTTTTAAACCACGTATCTGCTCCTTAATAGTTGCTTTGCTGTCCTTTGTCTACGGACTTCTGATGTCGACTCCTTGAGGAGTGGTGTGGAGCATCTTATCACATTCACTTCATCTGGTAGACAGAACCTGGCATAGAGAACCACATGAGTTTCATTATCTGAGACTTTGAGGAAGGCTCATTAGTCAGCCTCAAGGGAAGAAACCAGGAAGATACATTCGATCATGATAGGATGAGAAGAGATTCATGCATGACCTAAGGTATTATTCAAACTAGCTTATCTCCATGTAAGAGAAATGCTACTTGAAAATAAATAAAGTGCCATTCTCTGATCCCCAGTAACAGGGATTGTATCACATAAACAGAAGTAGTCTTTAAACCACACAATTTCTCCAACACTAGCCCATATTCTTCTCAATTTTCAAGGGGATACTGATTTAAAAGGAAAAAAAAAAAGACAGGGCTGGAGAGGGGGCACCTCTTGCTCAGCATCAGGTCACTGAGTATTTTCATTATTTGTTCCTATTACCATGTTATGTCTTAATTACTCTGGTCTGGCTTCCCACCCGGGGTCACTATGTCACAGCTGGTTTTCTGCCCATCCCTAATTAATAAAACCTCATTTAGTATCCAAGTTTATTGTAATAAACCTCTGCTGAAAGAGACAGCAGAAATGGACAAAAAACAAACCAGAAATTATCAGAGTTGCTCTAACAGTAACCTTGCACTATAAAGGGCCTTAATTCAGGTCTTTTCTGGGTTACTTTTCACCTGGAAAGGACTTCCATTTGATTTCACTTGGAGTTTCTGGCATAATTGGGTACAGTGGTCCGATTTTTGTCCACGGAAGGAAAAGTGACAAGGGTTCCTAAATGCCCAATGTATACATCACTTGGGATTGTTTTTTTAATGGTTATTCAATCTTGCTTCTAGCATTTAAATTAACATTGGTTTTGAAAAAAAGAAAGCTAATGCCTTTGAATGACAATGTAAAAAACGTAGCATGCATTCATCAAAGGGTCATATTTTGTTGCTGTGGCACCACTTCTTTTAGTATTTTGACATGCCAAATAAAGACAAATTATGTAAGAGCCTTTTCTAATTTGATAAATATAATTCCAATCAATAAAATTTCCTAAATTAAAAAAATAACTTCACAAATCTCATCACTATTATGTATGTCTCTGTCTGTCTCTGTCTCTTTCTCTGTCTCTGTCTCTCTCTCTCACACACACACACACACACACACACACACCCGTGCTGCCAATTCTATTTATTAGAATCGCGTGGCTCTTGAACAGATAGCTCATCTGCATTTTATCAGGTGTCTCTATAATTAAAGCTTATTGTAAAGTGAGATATTATTGGTATATTTTATTACTTGTCTATGAGAGGCTGAACAAAATAAGAGGCATAAATGAATTCAGTTTTACAGTACTTTGTTTTAAGCAA
>JAQZBX010001460.1:0-22500 GCA_029593785.1 Cabassous unicinctus | reverse complement strand
AGGTACAACTTCCTTTTGCATGCTTAAAGATATTACTGTGTTAGGAGCCAAGGAACTCCATTATGAATGGATTCTAATACTCGGATGGATAATAGGCAGCTGAAGGAAATTCAAATAGTAAAAAGCTTCAACGGAGATTGTTTTCTCTGCTGGTTTCCTTGACGGAGTCTTACGGAGGGTGATGTTATTATTCTTCACTACCCCCACCCCACACCTCCTTTTTAGGAATCTACACGGAGCGCAACTTGCAGTGATGCAACACCACTGCTGATACCACGGGTATGTGAAAATAGTGTGCAATATTACTTTCCCTCTTGCACTGGATCAAAATGCAAATCCAGCTTCTGAGGGAGTGTGACCCCTTTGTGGCCAATGACACCATACACTATGCGTCGGAATGTCTTTGGAGAGGAAAAAAAACAACAACCCACAATTGTAGGACCCAAAGAAAACCAGGTTATTGATCCTGGAGAATTTTCCATATTATGTTTGAAAACACCAAAAGGCAGACGATCAAAAAATGACTGTGCTATAGAACAAGGCAATTTCAAAATCAAGAAGTAAATAAACATTGGGGGAACCTCTCTTATTTAAGTGTATTCCCATTCCCTCCCTGATCATCTTCCCAAAGATTCCTGATGCAGGATTTGTCCCTTGATGGTGGACAATGCAACACAAAGGGGAAAAACTCACTTGGAGAAACTGATTGGAAAATGGAAAATCAGCGTCTGAAGTGTATGTGTTGTACGGAAAGAAAGAGTCTAACTGTATCAAAGACTAAACATCAAGGGGCATTAATAGAAAACAAAGAAGTATGAGAGGGAATTTTACATTTTAATTTAATTTGATTTACGTGACTTTTGTATTGGAGCCCATGGATCTGACAGGAAATAAAGATAGTGCCTATCTGGCCTGAGATATGTGAGGCTTGTAATTGAAATTAATTATATGTTCTTTACATTTTCCATTTGCCTTTTAAAATTGGACAGGTGGGAATGTTTTGGCTCTTAAGTTACAGAGTCAGGTTCAAGTTCCGTAAATCCTTTACAGTCCAACCTCCAGGCTTCCAGAGCTCCTCTCCAGCTCCCCCAGCCATCTCTGGCCTGAAACATTCCTTCGCGACCTCACCCTGCTGAAAATCAGCTGGCCTCATCCCCCAGGTCACCCTGGCTGGTTGCCCATCCACACATCTACGTCTGCCTTTTGAGTGTTTTCAGAAGACCATTAAATTGTGGCCTTGGCAGGCCAGACACTTTCACCTAGCCCTGTGACCCTAAGGGAGGGCGTTATCAAATTCCCTCATCAGACAGTCAAAGCCAGCATAGAAGCTATGCAGTTGCATAAAGCAAAATGTTAGAACTTGTAAACATGTCATACAATATCATAATATGTCTGTGGGACACGGTTAAGTGCAAAGGTTGGGCAGGCCTGGGGAAATAAAGGCTGGGCTTTTGCTGGAGCTGTCTTAGGGCATATTATTTTTTGTAGACAGTGCAATGGAGATTAGCTTCCATCAAGGGGCTTACTACCCATTTTTAAACTGGCTGGTCCACCACAGAGCTCTTTGAAATGGCTGAATCTTCCATTCCTATAAAGTGAAAAGGGATGCACAACACCCAAGTCTTCTGTTGGATGAAGGAAGGCTTTGCTTGCATCCACAGGAGGGGCCCTGTGCTCCCACCCCACCCTAGCTCTGAGGGCATTCAAAAGCTAAATTAATTTGAGTAAAGGAACAAATACTTTATTTTTCATCCTGGTTGACTTGGCTCCCAAAACTTGAAACAGTCTTGGCTGGTGCCCTTTTTGCTGCCATAAAATACCCCGTAAAGTTTGCTTTTGCAATAATTTGGTAGCCCTCTGATTCTGGAAAATAATTCCCCACCCTTGCCTAGTGCTTAACACAGATTTAAGATGAGGTAAAGGGTTGAGAAATAAGACCCATTTGTTTCAATCTTCTTTCTTCTCTGAGACGTGAGGTAGAAATTGCTAAGTTGGAAGAGGAAGATACAAGGCTGGGGGAGGCCAAGATTTTAACTCACTTATCTCACAGAAGTAAAATGCCTCCCTCCCTCCCTTCCTCTCTATTCATTAAGTACAATACTATTTACCTGCTCAGAGAAATCTGATGGAGTTTAATCTACAATATGGTTCAGTACCGGAAGTATAGCTGCATAGCAGAAAGAGGGCAGGAGGGTGGGGGCTGATAGTTTATAACACACAAAACAGTCAGGACTGCTCTGGACAGAAGATAATGCAAACTAGCTTTGCTGGAAATGAGCTGCAAAATACCTTCATTTTCTACTACAGTGAAACCCTGATAAAATCACAACTGTTAAGGTCATACAGTATATCAGGTGGAATCACAGTCTTTAGAACTCCATTATTAATGCAGACAACCTCACAATCAAAGAGGATAAGAGCACAGTTTCCAGATGCCAATGATTTGATCCTATCTTATTTGGCTGTTTACATTTAAATAATGTGACTGTATAAATTTAAATAATATGAACCACCAACAGATGGATCCCAGTGAAAAAATGTGCCTTCTCAGAGACCCTGAATGTACACTACACAGTGCTTTACAATGTATTTGAGCAGAGCTCATAGTTTAAAAAAAAAAAAAAAAATGGGGGGGATAAAAAGAGAGAGATTCATTTCTTCTGCCATTATGGAAATAAAAGGACTATCTCTTTAGTTCGTGGCTGACTGTGCCAAGGAAACATGCAGTTCTCTAACCTCTGGTACAATGTACCCATAAGGTACCAAGCATCAAAGCATATTAAAAGATATTAACTGCATATTTGCTTATGAACAAGATAAAAAGCTGTAGGGCCTCCAGGTTCTCAAGCTGTGAGTGGAACAGCTTTGCAATTTGCCTGCAAAACTGCATTTTGATCTTAATGAATATAAAATGGCTGCCATTAAAAGTAAAACAGATTATTTCGGGTCTTCCAGGGCCCATAGCTCTTTGCCGGCCTTGGAGGGCCACTATGATCTTTCATTAAAATCTCACAGCAGGGCTCCCTCACCAGCAAATCAAGCCTTGCAGTCTAGGAGATTGGCTACATTTAAAAGTAATTTTCAGAAATCTACACAGATTTTCAATTTGGTAATGAAAGCCATAAGCAAATGCAGGCGGCATTTTGTCGAATATTGTTACTGATCCAGCGCTCACATTCGTTAGAAATTAAACTGCCCCGTAACTATCGCACTGATGGCAGCTTGCCATTTCGGCTGAGTTCTAATCTCCATTTGTTAATGAGTAGCATGTGCTAATTATTGTCATCCTTACTGCCAAGCAGTCGTTCCCTAACCAAGTATTTCACCTGCTCAGAGGTGGACCCTTTCACTTGTCACCGGCCAAGGCGGAACGGAGTGCTTTGGTGGCTGTCAGTTCGTAAAGAGAGACAGCGGGGAATCATTAGGAAAAGCAAGAGGAAAGAAAATATGAAATAGGGTGGTTTTAAAATTTTTATTTGGATTTGTCTGCTTTTCAGTCAGGCCTAAGTTTTCTAAAGTCCTAGGGAAGACAAAATGCTAATATTTAGTGTTACTCCCAAGAAGATTCTGAACAAACTGAAACTCTGTGGATAAGATAACTAAAGTGAAATCAATTGTCCTGTCAAATGAAGGAAGGGGCTTACAGTAATTAGGCATGAAAAGGCAAAAGGATCTTATCTCCTTATGCACAGCTGGAGAGGAGAAAGCACCCAAAATCTGCAATGATATAGATCAGCCAGTTTGACCCTTTGAGTCCATTGCCGAGGTCCTAAAGCCCACTCTCCTAAAGCCCTGTGGAGGGTCCTGTGGGAATAGTCATGTGGACCCACAATGCTGTGGTTACTGAGGACAGAGGGGATGGGGGTGGTATCTCTAATAAATTTAGCCTCTTGAGATGAGATGCAGGGAGACATGTGAAGAAGGAAAAGCACATAAAATAATTACAAATGAAAACATGATTTAAAAAAAAACATATAAAAACGCATTCTACGACAGGGCTGGATTTCTAGACTTTGTGTGTATATCCTCTTACCGTATATACGAACTGAGCAAAGCTATTTTTCCAAGCGCCTAGAAACAAGAGTGCCAGATTAGGCTTCTCTTTTAGAAAATGCATTCAATAAATTTTCTTTACTTGGCAATTCTCTTTACCTGGCACCTTTAGGGCAAAGCACTTCCCTGCACTAAAATGTGGCGGACAACAAGAGCTGCTCTCCACTTCCTCACTGACTGGATATAAATCCTTCCTGTTGATACAGAAAGAGTCTCCGTTTAAAATCGCAATTCTCTTGACAGAGCACTGGTAGCAAGGAGAGGACATATATGCAAAAGACTTGTTTATTGTCAGGGAGCCAAAGCAGAAGTCTGGCTGTTAAGTGAAAGCAGGTCTTTTAGCTCCTCCTAGCATCCAAGAAGTTCCTTGGATTGCCCAGGCTGTGTTCCTTCGCTTTTCACAAAGTAAAATTTAATTGGGTGGCATGTCTATGATTTTAATAAGGTGCCACTGCTAATGTGCATAAGTTTTTGAGGAAAAAACTCAGGCCAACTCCTTGTCTCCGTGGCCTCAGGAGACCAATGGGAAATAGGCACAAACAACTTGGTAAGCAGTTTTGAATCTGTCCCACCTGTAGTTACTATTTTAATTGCAGGAAGCATTCATGTAATGTTAGGTTCTTTAAACGCCCAAAGTGACACTAGGGGAGATTCTGCTGAATCCTCCTGAACTCAGAAGTCTAAGGTTTCTTTTATTTCACCTGTCTTCAGTTGTTCTCTTATTCCTCTGAGAGCTGCCAGGTAACTTTGACAACTGTATACTATAAAGTATATTTTACCATTGTTTTGGCCTGTGCTAAACTGTGGGCTGAGGCATGGTACGTTACTAATATCCGACTCTCAAGTGTTAGAATATAACCGATAATAATATTCCCCTAATTACTGGAGTGGGAAACAAATTGCACTTTAGGTCACAGAAGTTAATGTAATTAGTCTTCAGATAATCAAGTTAAGTTTTACTAGTTATAAATAAAGTGTAATTATTTATTTACTTCCCTAGAATCATGATTCTATGGAAACAAGCATTATCCTTGCTTTATCACTTTGACTTTATTAATTTTGTTGGAAAATACACATACACACATACCCATACATTGATATTAGGTGGAGGATTTTTTAAATTTTCAAATAAAAGATAAAACATAATTATATTCCAATCACACAACTGGCTTATTTTTTTTTTTTTAATAATTTTTTTTTTTTAATTCATGCTCACACAGAATCTCAGAATGTGACTTTATTTGGAAATAGGGTCTTTTTTTATTTTTATTTTTTTATTTTTACCAGGAGGTCCCAGGGATCGAACCCAGATCCCTCCATATGGGAGACGGACACCCAACCATTTGAGCCACATCTGCCCCCCCACAACTGGCTTAAAATACAACATTCAAGTACATACATAGACTTTTCTATTTACTTAAAGGGACCTCATAGAGTCAGCCCCAAGTGACAAATGAGTTTAATTCCAAAAGTTAATTGGTAAATTGCTTTAAAATGTTTAATTAATTTTTCCATAGAAACAATACTTAAGTGATGGTTTGGTTCCAAGGCTTGTCCTTAGAAAAGAAATTTGTCATAATGTAGCTGAGTTAAAATCTAAACTGCTTTGCCTTGTCCTTTAGTTCAAGGAAACAGAAAAAGCATGCAATACAAGGGGAGGAAGGAATAAAATGAGTGGATAAAGGACAAGGAGAAGGAAGTTGTGGAGAGGAAAGTAGTTCCTCTTTTTCCTGTTCTGAGCGTGAGTTCTTCTACCTCCTTTATTACCTCTCTCATGCCTCAGATATCTGTGGCCCTGCACCGTCCTAAACTTTCTGTAGCTCCCTAACCAGGTCTGCACAAATCCACACATTTTCAGTTCTTCAAGATCCACTGCCTCTCATCCATCCCCCCAGTCCTCTTATCCTATTCCAACTGATGTCACTAGGTGTTGGGAGGACAAGTGAGATCAATGAAGTCATGTTTCCAGGCAGGCACTTCTGCTTCCGGTTTGGAGAAGGAAGCTCAAGGAACTGAGTGTCTGGTACAATATGTTTCTCTAACTCTTCTCTAACCCATGCAGAACGCTGTTAGTGGCAACATTACTAGGCAGCCTCCTCTTGCTCCTCCCTGCAACCAAACACACACTTCTGTAGTAGAAGCTTAGGTGTGACAAGGAATAGCAAATAGACAGTTCATAAGGTTAGTTGTGATGGGCAGTAGTGTGTCTTGATGCTTGGAAGTTAGGACTACAGAGAATCCTACTGAATATTTTTACTAAAATATCCTCCTGCATAAGACCCTTAGTAATATGCATGCTGTAAATGCAGGGTGGATTTCTGGCTTGAGCAGAAAGAAGATGAAGGCATTCTATGGTTCCAGCTTAGCAGAGAAGATGAAGGTGCCTGGAGATAACATTTTAAAAAAAGAATCTAATAAGAAAGATAAAAGAAAAAAATTCTGCTGAGGAGTCAGAGAAAAATTTTAATCTGGTAGCAATAGGGTAAAAAGAAGAATTATTGGATTGATGGGATTATGTGCCATGTATGGAGCTACTTCCATGGGTGATGAGTAGAGTCTTCCCATAAGGACAGTGACAACTCCTCCTCCAATTCCAGAATAAGAGAAATTCTCAGGACAGTTAACATTAGAAGACTTTTATCATCTTCTCTAGGAGGAAGAGATAGGTAGAAGGAGTGATTGGCACCCTACCAAGGAATTCATTGGTTCATGTTTAGAACTTATGTGAGCAGAAGGGGTGAATTGTTTTCCAGGCATACAAATTCACAATGCGTGGAAAGACCATGCCCTCTTCTGTGGTACATTTGATACTCGATGCTGCCCAAAGGAGAAATGATGACTGTCCATCTGGAGGCATGGAGATGTAAGCAAGAAGCTGAAGGGCATGGGCATACAGTGACAGACATCTGCCTCCACTTTTAGGTGAGAAGACAAGAGGGCTTTGCTAAGGAACTGGGTGGTACAAAAAGAAGCTTTGTTTTTCTGCACCATGGCTCGTAATACTAGAAGGAGGGTCTCCTACACAGGGAGAAATAGCTCTTTGAAGATTGGAGACAAGGCATGTAGGTTAAAAAAAAAAAGGCCAAGCAAACTGGGCTTAAACTTGAATCCAAAAAGCCAAAAATTAAATAAAGCTTTAAAATCTGGTATTAGGCTACAGCAAAAGGTGTCACTGAATATGAAATTGTAATTGAGTTGGCCAGGATTTTTCAGAAGAAATAATAGAAAATATGGGCAAAAAATATTATATTTGTCTTATATGTTCATATACTACAATTCATAGACTACAAATGATACATTGAATGTTTATCTTTAACATGAGAAGCTAAATATGACCCTAGACATACACTAAGTCTTTGTGAAATATGGGGCTCTTGCCTAGCAGTGCTCCTTAAATCATCTATGGTCTTTCACCAGTTTCTTTATTTGCAATCTGTTGTAGCCCAGTACTTTTGTACAGTGCTATAAATGAAATTGCTAGGAAAAGGAAATGAAAAAAAAAAAGACATGCAAAATTCAAGCCTCAATTTTTATTATTAAATTCAACATGCATAAAATTATTTTGTCAAATTGCTTAAAAAGTTGCTACATGCTGACTCTTCATTTCTTTACGTGTCTTGTTGCAAACCAATAATAAACAGCTCACAGAACTGCACCAGACCATGAGCCACATTTTGAATGAGTATAATTGGACCCAGAATGAGTCTGTAACATGAGTGTGGATTTGGCACTTTAGATCAGGAAGAAATGAACATGAAAGGCCCCAATGAGGACAACTGATAGAATACACTGAAGTAAGGAAAAACCAAACAGGTACTGTTTCAATGGAGGAACGACTACCTGCTCATGCCTTTCTAATGCAAATTACAAAACAAGTACAGAGGCCAGTTAAATTAGTGATGGGGAACATTTCTCCCAAACAGCTTCCAGAAGACTCTTCCAAAAGAAGAGATTCTGGTAAGTTCTTGGCTGGCCTTCTGCCAGTTGCATCCATTAGATGGTGAGAGATCAATGTGAAGAATTTTTACATGAATTTAATTTTGACCAAGGAGGAAGATTTGGTTGGTAAGCTAAAAGTAATGGGACATTGGAAGGAAGTGACCTGTCACCTTAGAGTTTGTTCTGTTCCCAGAAAAATAATTCTGGAAATAGGCAGTTTTCTTAGGCTTTAGGAAAGCAGACAACAAAATAGAGACAAGTACAGATATTATCTATGGCAAAATAATCCTAAAGGGAAAATAAACCTACTTTTTAAATTTTGACAAAGGTATTTTGAAACATCAATACAACATGAAAGGAACATTCCTTTTCCTTTCTTAGAACTATTGAATGCAGATTATAAGGGAACATATACCCAAAAAGGAAGACTGAAAACATGATGAGGAACCTATATAAAAAGGTGCTGTACGAATATTGTCAGGAGGGCTAAAGTTTGGCCAAAGGTTGAGAAACTGCCAAGGACAACAAAAGTTCTTTTAAGATCTGTTTGTAAAGAAAAACAAAGGGATAGGTACATTGATTGGGGCACACAGTAAAATGTTAACACATGTCACAGAGAACACAGAACTAGTCAACTCTTATTTTGCTTCTATGGTTTCCATCAAGAAGAATGATCTTCAAACTGGAGAGGGCAGAGAAAACAGAGTTAAGAATGAACTGTGGCCCAAGTCGAGACATACTAAGATATAACCTAATTGCTTCAAATGAGTTCAAGGCTCCGGGCCAGACAAATTATCTCCCAGGTTACTGACAGAGCCTACAAAACGGTCCAGATGTGATATGGAAACCCTACCAATAATCTTTTGAGAAACATGGTCTAATCACGGATGATCAGGGATTAGTGTGGGCTACAGAAGGAAATGCTTAATTTGCATAAAAAGAAAAATATCCAAAATGTATCCCTAGCAAAATTCTAGAAGAGATCATTGCACATATGGGTTGTTAGTACTTAGAGAAAGTAGCAGCAATCACTTAAAGCCAGAAGGAGTCCACTACAAAGCGTACTAATCCCTCCCTTTCTCGGCCTCCCTCCCTTCTTTTCTTCCTTTTCCTCATTTTTCTGTCTCCTTTCTGTTACATAGAATGACTAGCCAAATAGTTTGGGGACAGACTTTCAGGTTCATGAAGATATTTAACATGTTATAACATATTAGTGAATTCCCCCCAAAATGGCCCACGTAATTCAGGTGACTCAAAAACAGTGAAACAAGTGGTCCCAAAGAATGCTTGTTAATTAATTGAGGGATGACCTGGAGAGTTCTCTAGTGATATGTGCCCCTTGGACTTCATTACACTTTTTTGCTATGGCTTTACTCTAATACTTGTCATATTCCATTAGATTCCACAAGACAGGTATTCAGTGCCCATTCTGTAGGAATCAGCTGGCTATGGCAGTAATGACTCGGGTAAGACCCACATCTTTCCTTTAAGTATCTCATAGCTTAAGGGGGAAACAGGAATAAGACAACAGTTACAAGAGTACAATAGCCAGAGGAGGATATGAACATTTGTTGTGCCCTGACCATTTTCTAGGCACTATGCTAAGGGGCTTTACAGAGTTCATTGAATCCCCTCAAAAATTATATGAGGCAGCTTGGATTATCCCTAGTTTATTGAGGAACAAGAGGAAAACCCAGAGAGGTCAGTTAACATGCCTCAGAACAAACCTGAAGTAAGATATGGAGCCTGAATTCAAAGCTGCATCCATTGGATTCCAAAGCTTTTGCTCTATTCTCCACTACAAAAGTATCAGAGTTAAAAAGAGAGGTAGCCCGTGCCCAAGAAGTGGAGGGATGCCATGGGTGTCCTGGGGATGGATTGCTATCCCAGGAACACTTCCCAGACGAAGTGAGACCTAGCCTGAGAAAGAGGTAGACATTCACCACAGAGGTAGTCAGAGTGTTGGGGAAGGAATTTTAGGCAGAGAGAATGACATACATAAAATCAGTGAGGCTTAAGAGGATATGAAGCATCCACAGAGAGTGCATATGGCTGCATTTTAGGTGCCTATGATAATTTCAGGAGGAGGAGTCTGGGCACAGCAAAACTGAAGGCCAATGGACAGTTCATAGCAAATTCACTTACACACTTGTTCTCTCTCTCTATCTCTCTCATACACACACATGCACAAACATGCAGGAGAAAATTTATAAAGAATGTGCATTATTAAAAATTATTAATTACAAAACATAGTTTCAGTGCAAGTCCTCTTGCTACTTTATGTTTCTTTCATAGTTATTATCTGACATTCTTAACTTTCAATGTCCTCTTTCTTTCTACTTCAATTTTACCTCTATACATTCAACAGATGTGCTTCATTTTATGCACAAAATGAGTTCTTGCAAAGTTGTGTGATTTTTTTTTTAGTAAATGAAATATTACCTTATGCCAAATTGCTTTTTAAAGCAAATAATGACCCTATAACCAATCTTCTCTAAATCTAGATGTCCATATATAAGATTTGACTAAAAAAAGATACATCTGTACTTTATTTTCACATCTGTCTGCTAGTAGTACTGCAACATAATAGTATGCCAATTTGAAATACCATAATTTTAATACTTTTTCAGTCCTCACAATGCAATCTTATAAAATGTATTATTTTCCATATCACATTCACAGAGGTTTTCTTTTTCTTTGTGGAAGTTTAGAACTCCCCCCCACCCCCCACAGATGGGGAGGTTGGAAACAAGATGCAAAGTTAGGTAATCATCATTTATTGAGCAATTACAATGTGCCACATCTGGCATGAAGTACTTTGTATCCAATCTCACATTTAATTTTTACAGCAGATTTCGAAGGTATGAACAATTATCTTGACCATTTCACAATTTAGCAAACTTAGGCTCGGAGGTGTTGAAGAATTTGCACATGTGTCTAAAGCA
Organism: Cabassous unicinctus; assembly: GCA_029593785.1. Lineage (NCBI taxonomy): Eukaryota > Metazoa > Chordata > Mammalia > Cingulata > Chlamyphoridae > Cabassous > Cabassous unicinctus. The sequence continues at coordinate 11,563 of JAQZBX010001460.1, read as the reverse complement.
TGTTCCAATCCAAGTCTGCCTGTCTTTAGATTCACCAAATAGCTTCTATTTTATTCATCCTTTTATTAATGGAATAATGAAACTTAAGAAAAATTTTTGTTCTCAGAGTATATGATAAGGCTTTTGGTAGATGTTGGTAGTGGAAAGAACATTTTCACGAGAGTCAAAATAGATTCGGGCCTCTTTTCTGCCGTCAGTGGTCTGGACAAGACAATTACATGTTCAGGCCCAATTTTTTGTCATCCGTAAAATGTGATGCTTGAGGTCTCCTCTGACGAACACATTAAGGTTCTGCTGCCCTATTAGAATCAGACACCATTTGCATATATACCTTTCTTTACATTTGTCTTATTACAAAATTAAGTTCAAATTAGCAGCATTTGTATCACAAGGAAACCCTTTCATTAGCTAACTAAAAATTTAACAATGTTAAAGATGAAAATTGGAAAAAATGAATTCTGCCTTTGTGGCTGCTCTGGGTCAGGATGCTATCCCAGGTAGCATTGTTCTAAAACCAAAGATCTTTAATTGGTAAAAAAAAAAAAAAAAAAAAAAAAAAGAGTAACACAGCTAGATCTAGGATCTACGAGGGAAGATTCAGATCCTTTCTGATTTGGCCAGACTACTGATTATGAAAAAGTATGTATAGAGTTTCAGGTAGGAAGGACTTGAGTCCACTTCTGCCCATTCACTAAGTCAATGCCATAGACAATCCCCATTTCCCACCCCCTCCCCACTCCAAAACACACCGCGTCCCCTGGTAGGTCAGATGGAGCCTTCCCAGCTTTACCATTTACTAAGAGAAAGAAACGGAGCTTCCATTTGCCTCTCTTTTACCTCTTTTCTTTTATGATCAAGGTGACTTATATAAACAGCTGCAATAAAAATGATTTTTTTCATGAGCATCTTCTCAATAATGTCTCTAAGAAAGGAGAGAGGCTAAAAGATACGTGACAGTCACAGATTTTGCCCCTGAAGCCACAAAACCCACCCGAGCAATTTCTTCATTTGACCAAAATGAATGGTCATCACAAAACAAATGTAACTTTGGTATCCCTGATTTGGCTGAGACAGCTTAAGGGCTCAAACTTAATAGACTTCTTCTGACCGATTAGGATCTCAGCACAGGCTGCATCATCCTGTCAGAGCCGATAGCCAAGTCCAAACCACAGGCACGGAGCTGCCCTTGATCCATGACCTTAGCATACAAAATAACAGGCTACAGAATGTCATAAGACTCCTGAGCAAAGAACTTTGAAGACAGTGTTCATTTTGCTTGATGGTCTTTACAGAAGACAATTAAGCATTAAGAATAGATTGATGCTTGAATAAAATGCCTAACAGTAAAAAACACATTTCTGTATTCCAAAGGCCTAAATAAAGCTGTGCCTAAGAAGGGATTAACTACTATCAGATGATATTACGACTGGATTAATGATGTTTCACATTCACTATATTTATTTAAAAAGAGGGTAAAAAAAGAATAGGAATCTTTTAAGGAGCAGATAAGTGATTTCTATAAACCCAAAAAGCTAAAAGAAAACTCATTTTAAAAAAGACCATGGTTATGATAGTATATTTATTTATCAGTCCTTAATTGGGGTATTTTTTTTTCTTTAAAAACAGCCCTGCATTTCAAATAAATTGCTGTTAACTATCTTAGTCTATGAGCACTGAGGAAAGTGTGTGTGTGTGTGTGTGCGTGTCTGTGTTTGTGGGGGAGGGTTGTGTCTCAGAGAGACAGAGGCAGAAAGAGAGACAGAAAAGAGAGAGAGGGAGAGAGGGAGAGAGAGAGAGAGAGAGAGAGAGAGGTCTCGGGTATTGATGCTTTATATTCTGCCATGTATTTTAAACCATTCTTACTTTAGACAATTGTTTTTGTAATAGATACACTAAAGGTGATCATTTTATTTTATTGCTAGTCATTGCTGACTGAAATATTTTGCCAGATGAAAGTAATTACTATGACTATATTACTTTTCTAACCTGTTCTGTGTATTGGATCCTCAACACTCATAGTGAGGAATTCTGTCACCCTGTTAAAAAAAAAAAAGGCATATGATGCTGTGTTCTGACCTTACTTATGTAAAGCCATACAACTGTTACACTGTTTTTCAATGTCTATTTTCTTTATATCTCCAAATGTTGCAGGAAATTCTAACCTTGGTATAGAAATATAAAGATAAGAAAAATTGGACAATGCAATAGCTGACATCGGTATTATAGGCATGAAAATACAACAAATCATTTTAGGTCAATAATAATAACATATCCAAGAAAAGAAGGAAATATAGGGGAAAGGAAGAAAAAAGAAAGGAAGGGAGGAATCAACAAAGCAGAGCTGATATCAACAAATTCAATTCTACCAGTAAGTTGTTGGTCAGCATACATATGGCTAATATTTATATATTTGAACTTCTGTGCAACCTACCTCCTGTACTCTAGAAATCACTCATGCAGACAGACCTGCACTACATTTAAGAGCTTTTATTTGGAAGCATGGTCAACGGAAAACATTGCTGAAAAAATATATCTGTTAGCTTTCCTTTCTGACCAACCAGCTAATCACCTGGCAAATTCCATCGGAAGCATCATGTCCTAAATGTGGATCTAGACAGAATAGGAGCATTAGACCCAGAAGCCCCAGTTAGAGTCGCAGGTTCGTGAAGTGATTATAGTTGCGTTCCAAAACTGAGACAAGAACAGAGAAGCCCTTGCTGCCTGATTTTCTTTCACACACTAAAATTCTTCCATCTTCTCCCCACACCCAGAATCCTACCCTGGGTCCATGATTTTTCCTAAGCCATCCCGTTCTCCACAAGGATTTGGTAATGATCACAGAAGAAGATAGAAGGCAACTCATTCCAGCTGTCAGGTTTAAACTATGCTATGCTTCCCATGACATGCATTAGACATCTGCGGTCCTGACTTGAAGCTGTTTTGTAGTGATGGAAGGAGCATGGGCCAGGCTCTCACATCTCAGGAAGCAGACAGAACTTTGCCACAAAGTTTTGTGGGGTTTGATTCCACCTGAAAGCGACAGTATGATGGGATTTTTTCTTCATTTTTTTTACCGTTTTTTTTTTTGGGGGGAGGGGCAGCTTGTTGTTGTTATTGTTATTGTTTGACTGTTTGTTTTAATGGCTTTTAGACTGAAAGCATAGATCATGTTGACCTGGGTCAAATTCCTCAAAAAGGCTGGCTTGTTGGAGTCTTGCCAATGTTACTGCCAAAAGTTCTAAGAGCTGTATTTGCTGCCAGAAAGAAGGAAAAACGCGATTCATAGGTACTGATAGATGCTTCAATTCAGTCATTCTAAGATTCCTCAGTGGATTCAGGGCATCTCCCATGTGTCCAAGTCCAAAACCACGCTGGCAAGTGATGGATGGGTGTAGGGGACTCTTTCCGAACCCCCGTCGTTATGAAAAACTATGTTTAGTAGGTATCTCTATCACAAGGTTCCTACGTTTTATGAAGTCTGCTTGGTACTACAGCAAAATCACATAAAATGAATGACTTCAGGGTTGCCTCAATGTGCAGGAATTCAGACACGAATTCACCAGAGTCTAAAATAAAGCTTCCTAACACCTGGTCACTTTGGCTGCCACAGGAACTCCTGTGAGTTGCAGAGCTCTGCACAGTCGCAGCCAGAAGTGTGTTTGTGTTTTTATGAGGGATCGGGGTGGAGATTCTGGCAGACTAAGCAGCGAGGCGGTCTTTGAAGCTGCGGAGTGGACAAAGCCTCCAAAGGTGTGACTATGACACGAGAGAAAAGCCAAGGGCTCAGACTGCGCCCACGGAACATCTTCTGTAGGCAGGAAGAAAGAGGAAGGGGCACGCGCTAACCAGGAGCTCACGGTGTCGCAAAGGCTAGGGGCCCTACAGCTCCAGAGTCCCAGCCATCACTGTGGACAGGTCAAAGGCATGGGTTAGGTGACACTTGGGACCAACAAGAGGTCAGTTTCAATGGAGTAGCAGGCACAGAAATGAGTTCAAGGGGGCTAAGGAGAAAGTGAGTGTGAAATCATAGGAGTGGTACATTATCTGGTTGAGATGCCAGGAAATGAAAGGAGAAAAGCACGATGTTCTCCAGAGGAAGCAGCAGAACCGAGCAAGGAGCTTAATTTAAAGTGCAAATTATTTGCATAGGAAAGCATTAAATATATATTTCTAAACGGTGTGGGCTTAATTTAAAGTGAAAAAATAATTGCGTGACTAAACGTTAAGTAAATATTTCTAAATATGTATTTATGAATCAGAAAATATTTTGATATGAATATGATAGGAAATAGCACATCTAGCAGGTGCTTTTGAAGTTTACATAGTTCTTTCATATGTATTTCAAAGGTTCTATGAGGTAGCTCTTACTGCTATTCCTATTTTACAGATGAAGGTAATTGAGCTGCCTGGGGGCACAATTAGTTAGTAGTAGAAGTGGGACCCTGGTCTTCCATTGCATACCCTCACCCATTTCTTTCCTTCTTGATAAAGTTATCTGATAAGCTAACTCCCCAATAGTAGAGCTATCTGATGTGATAACTCTCCAATAGAAGAAGGAGTGACTGAAATTCATGTATATACCAGGTTTTCAGTAACAGCAAGAGTTTTGTGTATACAGATTTTTCCACTGATATATCCCACAACCATACACCTTAGCTTTATCTCAACGGGGTTAAATTACTACCATAAAGCTCAGAGTTGCTCTTCTTTATTCCAACAATACCAACGGCAAAAGTGATATATCCCCTTATCTATCCATTACAGACAACAGCAGGAAGGAAAGGGTTGCTAATGAATAAATACCCATTGCCAACTCCAGTATTGTTCATTTATGTGACATACATAGAATTACTTTTTAAAGCTATTAGTCTTTACACATCTAAAACTGACACACATCGCTGATCTGCTAGAATAATCGTATCAACTTTTTGTACCAAAAAAAAAAATCTAAAGTAAGATTTTTATGAAGGATAATTAAGCAAGCTAATATAGCAATAAGTGGAATACACAATAAGAATATGTACTAAAATATCTGCTTTGTGCAATGCAGAACTGGTGTTTCAGGAGATTAACAATTATGATCGCCAGTCCTCTTCTGATTCTATAATACTCCACACAATCTTTTTTAAATTACTTTATTAACCTTTCCTCCTAGCACAGAAGTGCCCAATTATAGATAATATTTCAAAATCATCTGAGGTGTAAGTGTGTTTGATTTGCTCGGTAATTATTTGTCTACTTTATTACATTGGCCAAGCACACAAGCTCCTTGACCAGCTTTATTTCAAGTCCAGTTAAGAATAGGGTCATATCATTTTGTGGATCACTCCCTTTGGGCCCCCACGTACATGAAATTTTCATATTGGAGACAGGGATAGAGCATGGCAACACAGTAAATTTTAAACATGGAGAAATCATTCCCTGCCCTGTCATTAAATGTTTAAGGACCTGGGCTTGATGAAGAGAAGATTGTTCACAAACGAAGGGTAAGGTGTTTCTTCCCAGCATGAGTAGGACACAGGACATTTAAGCCTGAGCATGCAAATGTCCCCTGATGAAGCCTAAAAGCCACTCACACCCCACTGGTGGCCTTACCCAGGGTCCTTAGCATCTGTCCCTCGTCACTCAGCCCACCCAGGTTGACACTTTTAGTTTGATGGGAATCGTGAATGCATTTTTGGCGTGTGTTTTGATTCACACGAGGCCGAAAGGGATGGGATCACAAACGTCCTTTGAACACCGGTCTGGAGGAAAGATGCACTGTCTGAAATCTCACGGCATTTTTCAGAGGGAAAGTTCACCTCTTCCAACTTTACAACTCAGGGACAAATGAAACTGATACTTACATATTCTCAAAGACGAAAATGTAACGAGACAGAAGCCCGTGCGCAGCTTACTCTTGAGGGCCACCACCAGGATAAAAACACAAGGACGGAGGACACTGTTTACTGTCCACAATCAACAAATCCTGAGATTTCCATATGTAGCAGGATTCCAGGGCTCTGCTAGTAATACAGGATACAGCTGGTCAGCTCAGTCACCCATGGAATTACAGTGTAGGGTATGGATGCCAGTATTTTAGACCCAAGCCGAGCATAAAAAACACAAAGTAAAATTCAGTGTCAGCACAAAGTTGACAGCGAATGATTATAACAGCTTCGAAGCTTGAAAAAGAGTGTAAATAACTAGGATCCCCTGCGGGCTCACTCTGCCTGCATACATAACAACCGTGATGGACAGCCTCTGTGGTAAAGTCGGGGAAACAGGCACTGGGAAGATGCAAAAATTCTGCCAGCAAAGAGTCTTAACTGTCACCTTTCTGACTAAATCAGCTACTTTCACAGAGAGGGAAGCAGCGCAGGAGGCTTCGCCTTGGACGGCCAATTGCCCCTTTGCCGAGGAAACAGGAATGTTAATTATCGGCTCTTCTGTGGTTCTGAGGAGCTGCAGCCCCACCAGCTTCTGCACTCTGTGAACGCTGCTCTCTCTGATCTTTAACCCTGGGCTCTTGTAGTCCACGAAAGATTGTTATTCAGAACAACTCTGCTCATTTTTAAAATGCAAAGATAAAGGCCAAAAAGAAGAGCAGGCCCCAGCCCCAACTGTTCTGTTAACTTACTGGATTGTGATGACCCAAAATTAATTTTGTTCCTTTTTTGTACACACATATGCACAAATGTGTACGCGCAAACACATACCTGCCTGCAAAACGAAGGATTTTCAAGTACTGAAAAATGACGAGTGTACCATGGCATGTGGCCTCTAGCCTGGTGTGACGGGCACCAGCTTTTGAGTGTAGAGCCTTGTCCTCACTTGTACTTACACATTCAAAGGAGAGAAGAAAGCAGCTGAGGTCTTCTGCACACACCTAGCTAGCACTCCACAGGTTTGTAATTCATTTACAAGATAATTTATCAATTAGCAAATGATCCCTTTCCCCTTTGTTATTTGTGCCACACAAGAATTGCATCTCCGAAGGAAATGGCAGGTTACTTGTATTGAAACTTTGCCCTTCAAACACATTGGTCTTATTTATCAGAATAGAGCAGATGCTTTGCAATGCCAGCCCATTGTAACTGGACCGTTTGCTATGAGAACCTGAGTAAGATTTAAGCTAAACAGAAGAACATAAATATGACATCCTATAGACATTCATGATGATCAACTGTGCTCTATCATCGCCAGACATTACTACTTATTCATATAAGAAAAGAGGGAGGAAATGCACTTGACATTGCTAAAAGGGGAACTTTAGTCCCTGGAATGAAGGGTGAAGATGGAACTTTAGCTGTTACTGACTCTCGAGTACAACTCTGAAGTCTTAAAATCCTATTAAATTGCTACAACATATACATTCTGTTTACATGCTAGACAATTCCCATTTCTTTCAGAGCTCCTTATTCCACCTGGTGCCTCTTAGGAAAGCAAAGCTGTCAGGCAGTCTTGCTTAGGGACCAGGGTGTTTATCAGGTCTCCCAGATAACCTTCACTGAGAGGGAAGGTCTGGCAAGAACAGTCTAATGAGAATTCCATCTGATCCCACTCTGATCTGAGACTGCTCAGGAACCCCTTTACCTCCTGAGGCCGTGGCTGCCTCAACTATAAAATACGCACATTCAACTATGGGATGTTTTGGTTCCTTGCACAGCTAGCATTTTATGAATCTCTGCCTCCTTCCATATTAGGACTGCTGCCAGGTGAGATAATAGAAAGCATATCCCCACCCTAGCCAGGTCTGAAAATATTTTAGAAGCAAAGAAGAAGCTCCCCAGAAAGACACCAAGGTTTCAGCAGCTAAATGAACAGAAAGCCCATTTCTGTTGCTGTGTTTTAAAATCAACAATTATGTATTAAATGAACAGAACAACACAAGCATTTTGGGTCCATTTTTACAGGTGAGGAAATGGGTCAGTTATGTAACACTGAGCCCCAGGTGTGCACACGGCTGAATCCTGTCATCTCTTGCTTCCGCCGATGACTTCTGCGACAGGCACAGAGCCCCGCACAGTCACTGGCTAGAGCTTTAATAATAACATGGCTACCAGGAAAACTTTCCTTACCCTTTTGCTTTGTTGAGAAAGGACTTAAGAACACACAGCATTGGAATAGTTTAAAAGGAGCTGTGAAAGTTAGTAAATGAGAAAATTAGACAAAAATCTTTATAATATGAAGGGATGCCCTTAAAAACAAACAAGCTAACCCCAAACCTTACTGTTCTTTTTATCTTTCTCCAGAAAAGAATGGTCAAGTGTGTACAGAACAAACTCTACTTGTTAGCCATGCTGAGCAAAGCTGGATTTGTTCACTCTTAGGAATAAAAAAAGCACAACAGTGCATCTTGGAGGCATTATTTCTTAGCCGAATTAGCATAACCCAGCACATCAGAGTATTAAAATTTAAAAAGGATTTCAAACTGTCCTCGTATCATCAGCAGAGTCATGTCACAGATTTTTTTTATTGGTTCGGCAGGCTAGGTGTAATTGTATCAATATTTTAATGCTTGATGCATATTGCCTGTGATACATTGCTTGCATAAATAAAAAGCACCAATATTCAATTGCCAATGAAATAATCACATGCTCTAGATCTTTATTATATCATGCATTATTTAATTACAATAATCAGAGTCCTTTTGAAGGTAAAACAAGATTAAAAAGGTTTTGTTTTATTGGATCTATATATTTGATTTAAACTTTACATGTTAGCTTTACATTAAGAATTTATAAGGCATCAGTTCAAATGATGCTATTATAAGAGTTTATTTCTTTTATAATTAGTACAGTGCTCTTAAAGTACTCTGACTACAAGAGATAATATTTCAGTATTTTAATGAGCTTTTTAAGTGTAATTGATGTAACAATCATTGAATTACACATTTCTACCTGAAGAATAATGAAGGAAACATTTTAATGAGAAATTTAATCATTATTAGCAAATGATCTACTAAACTGCCATTTACTGACATTTAAAAGCTTAAAAGCAGAAAACTGTATTTTCTTATATCTGCATCAACATCGATGGCGATGGCTTTTCTGTTACTCTGATTTCCTAGGTTAACTTTCTCCCATCACTAATTTATTTATAAACTTGAGAAACTTTCTTTAACCCACAGTTGTCAGCTCCTTCCAAAAAGTGTGGGGCTTGACACTTAGAGGGATAATTTAAATAAATTAGCCCCTTTTCCAGCCTTCAGCATTTTTCAGAATAAAAGGACGATTTCTTGTGAGTATTCATGCTTGCATCAGCTTGATTTTGATGCATGCCCTGCGAATTCCCTGATAGAACCTCAGACAGAGAGATCTTAGACCAAACTAGGATTTTAAAGCTCTCTCATTTAAAGAACACATATGCACTTAGGCGGGGCTGGGGTGATTAAGAGGAGCCTACTATGCAGATTTGTCAACTTCTGAAGTTAGGTTTTACTGCTGGGTTTGGGGAAATCCCTACGCCATGGGGAGAGAGGTTAGAGTGGAGACATCATTGTCAAGTCCATAACAGTGAGTTTTGGGTATCAAAAGAAACACCGGATATTACTTGTGAAGCAAAGTTTACACCACCCATTGTAGGAAAGGAGATGTGCAAGGCAAGCTCGGCCTTCTGACTGGAGTACTTGAGAGTGCTATGTTGAAGTCTGTGCAAGCTGGCTTAGGCATAGCATCTATTCCTAAGACATAGGACTTAGCCTGCAATTTCTATGGTCTTTACTAGGAGGCAATGTGCCTTGCTTTTCCCATATGGGCCAGTCATTTTCAGAACTCCTTAAGTGGAGTGCCAATTCTCTTTACCATGTAATTTGTAGAATGTGGTAGTCAATCTAGAGGATGAAAAGGATCTCTTAAAGAACCCACAGTAAGGTTGTTCTTTTTTTGTTTTTTTAAGTTTGAGCTCTCATTGGAGACATGGTACAAGTTAGCAGGAGGGAGGAAAGAGGAAATGCCAGTGTTTGACTTATACCAGACTCTTGATGATCCCTGCAGTTCCTTTCAGCCCAGAGATACTAGGTTTGGCCCAGCTGCTAACTTTCTCCATCAGAATTCTGACAGCCACTTATTTTTTTAATCTCTCTTAAAAAACTTGCCCCTTTCCACTTTGCATATTCTCACAAAGATTTTTAGAATGGAAAAAAAAATCATTTTTATTCTTCCATAACTGAGGGAGCTTGACTCTATGGCTGACTTTCTGTGGAACATTGCAGGAAACTTGGTGAAAGCTCCAGCCCTGAAAGGTTAGACTGGGCTGCTGCATGCCAATGAGCCAATGATGATAATATTATCTAATGAACTGTAAGCGGTCACTAGCCCACTCAGGCAACTATTGGAAGAACATCTTTCAAGTAAAGGGTGAAGATGAAAGCGAGATCTCAGCTTGTATTTTTGGTTTGGGTGGTAGTGTGGCCATAAGTGTTGATATCACTTATTACGGAAGATGTAATTACTAAAACACCAAACAACAAAGCTGGCATACTGTATTGGACTGTATTTTAAAGCTTATTCTCAAATCACTTCTGATCCTATCTTGAAAATCAAAACTGCAATGGACCACTAATCAAGTGAACTTCCTCTTCTAATTACAAAATGATAATTGCCTATAAAAGTGGCCCATGCGTCACATCAAAAAGGATACAGCTTGGCACTGATAGTTGCTTTTTAAGATTTGGGCAGTATTTGTTTATAACCACAATATAAGTTCAGAAATGTGCTGGATGTTTATGGACAACTTTCAAATTAAAATTTAGATTTGTTGGCCTTTTTTTTCCAGATCCCCTATATCAGAGAGAAATAAAAACACAACATCAAGCAAAATGTAAATGGATGTCTGACTGGGCATATGAAGGGTATTTCCAGGGAAGTTGGGGAGGACTAGCCATTAGACATTTTTACCAAAAAACGTTAGGATGGTGTAATTCATTGTTGTGCTACTGTATACTGAGGTACCCTGAAGCATTCCCATGTGGGCCACCACATTTTTATCAAAATACAAAATTTATTTTTATTACAACTGAATTATAGTGATATCTGTCCAATGGAACATGTAACTGAGCTAGACTCAGGAAAAGAGTAAAAGTACTTATTCCAAAATAATAATAATAATAATAATATTATCATTATTATATGTAGCATTAAGTCAATACAAAAGAAAAATGGAATGTTTTCCAGACTGTGGAAGAACTTTGCCTCCTGAGAGAATAATGGAATAGGCCCAGGACAATAAACAATTCTACTCAAATAGCAACACAATGATAAAGGGCAGCCACGTGAATTGTGTGATAATTGTGGAAGCAATTTAATTCCTTCAAGAGTGCCACCAAATACTCTGCTGTACAACAGTGTGCCATTAATGCAAAAAGGGCATAAGATGGCAATAGAGAAAACTAGAAAGAGAATTAGTTCAAATGAAAGGCACTGTTTGAACAAAAGCATCCGTATTCTTGTAAATATTTAATGATTCTCTTTTCCCTAATCACCTCGGTTTTATCCAGTGTATTGGAGTCCCAAAGACACTAACTCATCCAGTTAGAGAAACAGATAGAAACAAATGCTACTTTTAAAAATGCACTTCTAAA
>JAQZBX010001459.1:57752-76956 GCA_029593785.1 Cabassous unicinctus | reverse complement strand
TTTACTACATTTGTCTACACTACTCCCATATTTTTTAAAGTGTTGCGAAAGGTTGCTCCTTACTTTTTTAACATCTTTATGGGGTTAACTGTAAAAATAGAAATGAGAGGAAAATACATTCTCACTATTTGCAACAAAATCATTCTTCATAAGAACAGCTGGAGTTTTCCAGAAATAAGATAGAGGTCCCCAGTGTCCTCAAGAGCTGATAAAGTTAGATGCAAAAAAATTGGGGGGAAACTCCAAACACAGCCATCAGCCAGTCTTACAGGAGTTTCTTTCTATACATCTCCATCAAGAATGACTTTGGACCTTTCCCAAAATGAGTCCCTTCAGGGCTCAGTTGCTGCAGAAGCTTTGAACAACCAACAAGAAACATCTTTCTCAGGGCTCCAGAAAACAGTTAAAGGACTGCAGTAAAGGGCAAGTCCTGAATCAAGAAAAAGTCTTTTAAAAGCAGTAGGGGACAGCAGATGCAGCTCAAGTGTTTGAACACCTGCTTCTCATGTACAAGGTCCTGGATTTGAGCCCCAGTACCTCCTAAAAACAAAACAAACAACAAATAAAAAAAAAACCCAACTCTGGGGAGCCAGAGTAGCTCAGTAGTTGAGCCCCAGCTTCCCACATATGAGGTCCTGGGTTCATTCCCAGCCCCAGTACCTAAAAAAAAAAAAAAAAAAAAAAAGCAATAGGATGACATGGTACCTTGGCTGACCTCTCCCCTGCCCACAGTGCCCATGCATATCCCTGGTCCAGGTTCCAGAGGGAGCAGATGTCCCTCATGAACATGTTGGAAACATGTATGGTAGACTTAGTCTGTCTGGTGGTGGCCTGAGGGACTCACTATCTCAAAATGTGGGTGCATATAGAAGGCAGGTCAGAGAACTTTCCTACGGAATGCTGTGGGAGAGCAGTGAAGTTCTGTTGCATGGCAAAAGAGATTGCTGGCTGTAGGGCATACCGTGCAGTACCTGGGACCACGAGGAAACTATTTCCTAGGGAAGATGGGACATATATGTAGCTGTGTAAATGGGGGAATTCCTAGGGCCAATTATTTGGATCACCCAAGTAACACCTACCTTGTTTTTTCTGACACTAATTTGATAGAGGCACAGAGCCAAAATGAAGTACTTCTTCTATGCCCAAGCCCTTCCCAGCTGTGAATAAAGAGCAGGTTATAAATACCAGGAGTTCCATTCTGTTCAATAGCAATAAAACAGAAATTCTCTTTGCTAAGCAATGTAACCAAATCTTGCCTAGGAGCCCAGAATGAAAGTACGTCTTCTTTTCAGCATTTTATAATAAGCACACCAGTTTGACAGCTTCTGCAAAGCACAAACTATTCAGACATAACATGTTTAGTTTATGGAAGAATAAAACTGAATACACATTCTTGGAACCAACCACATGGATTCTTTTTTAGTCTAGGTTTGGGGGTTGCCTTTAAAGTATGTACATCTGAATCCTGTGTTCAAAGAATATTGAACTATGTAAAATGCCGACAATATTAATGTTTGGTCAAAAAGTATTAGTATACTAAGCTATATACACAGTTTAAGCTTTGAAATACCTCTTACTTGATACTGAAAATTCTTTATTTGGCAACAAAGGGGTGTGTTCCATAATGCCTCTCATGGCTTACATGTAAATCCCTGAGAAATATAGCATATAAGCTCATCACGATGGGTGTTTGAAAGTGGTATCTTTTCCTGAGCATGCATTTTGATAACAGGAAGAAAATATGAAGGCTCCAAGTGCCAGGAAGCCTTCTGGGAGGGAAAAGATAGAGGGTCTGCTTGAAAGAGGGAGGGAAACTGTCTCAGGGAGGAGGCCAATGGCTCTAGAAACCAACTTTACTCACGTCAAAAATTTGCTGGGAACGTCAACCTGAAACTGTAGGAGGTAATTGACCTTAGCAATAAGAAATATAATATATTATCAGCCCACTGTAACTATGGATATATTTATACTTATTTGTATTCTATCATCACAGCCCTTACTTTATTTTAAATGAATTGGTTAAATTCCCCCTTAAAAGAAAGAGACTCTCAGTTCAGATTGGATAAAAAAAAAAACAAACTGTGCTCAAGATACACTTCCAAAACAACATGATACCATGAATTTGAAAATAAAATATGCCACAATAAAAATCTACTTTTTTCAGGAGGTATCAGGTATTGAACCCAGGATCTTGTACATGGGAAGCAGGCTTTCAACCACTGAGCCATTTCTGCTCCCCAATGATAGTTGGGTTTTTTGTATTTTTGTTTGTCTTTAGGAGGTACCGGGGATCAAACCTGGGACCTCATACATGGAAAACAGGTGCTCAAACACTTGAGCTACATCTGCTCCCAAAATAACTACTTTTAATAAATATGTATTTACCTCCTTTTAAGAGTTTTAAAAATGACTTTGTTTCACCCCAAGGTAAATCATAGTTAAGACATAATGGCAGCTCTGCTGGTCTCTGCCTTCTCTGCAGGCTCATTTTCTCCCCAAGCTCAGCAATGGACAATCAGGCACATGGCAGTGTCTGCTCATCCTTCCCCTCTACTCCAGGCCTCATTGTTTCAGCTTCGGGCTACTCCATCTGTGGCTTTTCTATCTCCTAGGTTTGTTGATTTCAACTTCTGGATGCTTCTCATTGTCTCTGTGGCCTTTTTCTGTGTCTGTGGCTTTTATTCCTCCATTTATAAGGGACTCCAGTAAGAGGATTAAGACATACCCTGGGTCATGCCTTACTGGAGCACTCTAATCAAATGGCTCTTAACTGATCTAATCTAATCAAAGGTTCACAACAGGTTCAATTTAAAAACAAAAGACTCAAACCAACACACCACCTTTTTTGTTACCTTTAAACGTAACAAATAAAATTGGAATTTTAGCTAAGTATAGTTATTCACTTATGTTAAACTTTTTAAACTATAGAAGCCAATGTCTTCAAGTAAGAGAGCAGATCAAATTATTTATTTAGCTATCAGACAATAAAAAATATATTTTCTGAGTGCCTACTATGCTGGGCACCATGGATAAAATGATGAGAAAACACACACACAGTTTCCCTCTATCTTCAAAGAGGCTTCAGATGAGTGGGAAATATGGATGTTACCCAAATTTCAGAATAGATTCTCTACTCTGTTCACCTTACCCCGAGCTCACAGGTAACTAACAGAAGGATGCCTTAATTCTGGATTATTATGAACTCACCCCTTGCACCTTCTTTCCTCAGATGTTTTAACCACTTTGCTCTCTCTGCCTCATACCTCCCTCCCTGCGTGTGACCTTCTGCAGGAATTGACACTAATTCATGCTCCTTTTGTGTTTGCTGCTGAAAGTGGAGGAGTTGCTTCAGACCTAGAAGATGAGATAGAGGGAAGGAAGAAGTCCTCACAGGTAGGATATGTGAAAACCAATCAGCACTATGAATGCAACCAGCTAATGCTCATTGCCCATTCCTGTGTGAACAAAAATGTCAGTCTCCTTTCTGGTTTGAGTTACAGTACCAAAAAACCCTTCTATTATTTTAGGCTTAGGAGGCACTAGGCTCCAGAAAGAACAATAGGAGAAAGGAAAACTATTCCTTCCACAGCTATAAAGAGTGTGCCACAGTGCTCTGGAAAGAAGATACATCTGCTTGTATGAAACTGAAAGCTGGACCATGGAATGTGAGGGAAGCATGGTTCAAGATGAGACTAGAGAGGATGACATGAGCTACAAAGACCATCCAGGGTCTTTGTAACCCATATTAAGGATTTTGGTCTTTGTCTTAAGAACAAGGGGATACCATTAAATGCTTTTAATGCATTAAATGCTTTTAAGTAGTAACGAGATCAAATTTTCATTTGGACAAGATTGCAGTGGCTGCTCTATGAAATAAATTGGAGAGAGTCAATAATGGAAGGAGGAAAAGCAGACTATTCCAGTAGTCTTGGTGAGACAGGAGGTCATTTTAACTGGATACATTAGGGGTGGATATGAAAAAAATATATGACCCCAGAAATACTGAAGAGGTTATAATTAACAGTAGCTGGTGATAGTGGGTGGGTGGAGGAAGGAGAGGAAAGTATAGAGGTGGCTCTTGGGTTTCTGTCTTGTGGAACTAGGTGGATGGTGGTGTGATTAATTGAGAAAACAATTTGGGGGAAAATCATTAATTTGGTTTCAGATATGTTATGTTTAAGGTGCCTTTGAAACATCCTGATGGAGATGCCAAATAGGCAGTGAGATATTTGGAGCTCTAAGTAGAGGGCAGGGCTTTTAAGTCATTTACATATGTGCATTAATTAAAGCCATAGACATTGATGAGATTACAGGGCAGAGAGTATAAAATGCAAAGAGAAAAGGGCCTAGAACTGAGTGTTGAGGAACACCTATATTTAATGGCTGGGTTGAGAAGACTGAGCCTACAAAGAGACATAGAAGTGACCACAGATGGAGGAGGAGAACCAAGGGTGTAGGATCTGAGAAGCCAAGAGAAGACAGTGTCTGCAGAAGAAGCAAGTGGTCAGGAATGCTTAATACTGCTGAATGGTCAAGTAAGGTTAAAACTGGAAAATGTCCATTAGATTTGGTGACATGGATGTTATCGTTTATAGTAAGAACTATTGATGGAGTGACTGGGAAAGAAATAAAGCTGAAGTATAGTGAGGAGTTTTAAGGTGAAAGTAACTTGAACACGTTAAAATGTTAATGGAAAAGGTCCAATTGAAAAAAAAAAAAGCCCAAACATAGACTTAGAAACAAAAAGAGTTTCTAAGAAGGCCAGAAGGGTTGGAATCAAATGCACAAAAGAAGAACTAAGGGGTGGGGTGATCTTGGTTTGAGTTCTTGGCTCTTGATTTTATGGGCATAATAAGAAAATCTTTCCCCTTCTTCCTTTCTGCCTTGGCTTGCCACCTTCTTTATCAAAATGTTAGGAACAATCTTCAGTTTCCAAGTGCACCATAAATTTAGATAGACTCTCAAGAACTAGAAGGTATTCCTATAAAACAACCTCTCTTAATACAGGAACAAACTGTCATTTTATTCATAATAAATCTACCATGTGTTGGGTACTTTGGGAAGTGCTGGGTGAGTTTAAAAGTTGTGTCACACATGTATTCCCTCTCAAAGGAGCCTGATGGCTAGAAGAGGAAATAAGTAACGTACAACAAATAATCGTTATATCAGAAAGCAATTATTAAGTATGCTAAGAAAAATTCCATTACAGTTCTTTAAGTAAGAAACACAAACATAGGGCTGAGGAACTGATCCAAAAGAGACATGTCAACCAAGAGCAGCACATGATCCTGGATTGGATCCCAGACTAGGAAAAAATAGCTATACAGGACATTATTGAGACAACTGATGGAATTTGATGAAATTTGAATATGACTATTAGATAAGTTAATAATATTGTATCGATGTTAAATTTTCTGATTTGATGATTGCTCTGTGGTTATATATATTGAAAATAACCTTGATTTTGGGAAACACACAGAGAAGTATTTAGGGGAAAGTGGGCACCATGTCTCCAACATATTTTCACATGGTTCATAAAAAAATGTGTGTGCATATATGTAGAGGGAGGAGAGAAAATAGGGCAAAAGGTAAAAACTGGTCAATCTAGGAAATGGGACACAGATTTTTTTACTCTTGAAACTTTGATGCATGTATGAAATTATATATAAAGTTACAAAACATTGCTATGAATGTTGAGTGGAGGAAATCCAGTTTTCAACTTGGAGGCTCCTGGAAGTGGTGAAACTTAGCTAGGTCACATTTGGGTTCTCTGAAGTGGAGAAGAAAAGTGGATGGAGAAGCATGAATGAAATTGTAGGGGTAGGAAACAAAGATAAATGTGAAGATAGAACATATTTTAATTTAAGTTCCCATGAACTAAAAGTTGACTACCAGGAAAGAGAGTTGACAAAGAATTAAGCATTAAGACAAGAAGGTCTTGGAATGCAACTTGTGTGGTCTAGGATTTCTTCTGAAGGTCAAAGAAATCTGAATAGCACAGTAGCAGGCAAGATGGAAGAAAGCAGATATGAGGCACCCAGTTAGGGGCCAGGGCAATGGGATAGCAAACACCCAAACAAGGGGTGGGCTGTGGGCATAGAAGAGGGAACAAATTTGAGCAATGTTAAGAGATTAATATTGGCAGAATGGGAAATTGCCTAGATCAATGAGGCAGGAAGGAATTCTATTGCAGCATCTAGAGTTCTGTCTCTCTTTCCATGCCCTATAATAGTTATTTGTGCCTTCTCTTATATTTCTTGACTAAACTAACCAATGGTTTGCCAATTTTATTTGATCCTCCAGAGAATTTGTTTTAACTCTGTTAATACCCTATTACATGCACGTTTTATATTTAATTGATATCAATTTCTCTCAAGTTTATTGAAGGCTTACAATTTTTTTCCAATAAATTTTTATTTTATTTTTTTTAAAGATTCTTAGATTACATAAATGTTACACAAAAAAATATAGGGATTCCCATATGTCCCACCTCCCACACCTCTCACAACCTCCCACATAAACATCCTTCATTAGTGTGGCACATCACCTGCAATGGATAAACACATCCTGGGGCTTTGCCATTAAGCAAGGACCATAGTTCACATTGTAGACCACACTCTCTCCCACACAGTTCTGCATGTTATATGATGATATAAAATGGCCTATATCTGTCATTGCAGTGTCACTCAGGACAATTCCCAAGTCCCCCAAAATCCCCTGTATTACAACTCCTTTTCCCTCTCCCTGCCCCCAGAGCATCCAGTGGCCACTGGCTCCACATTAATGTTGTAATTCCTTCCATTGCTTGAATCACAATATGTCTATAAAAGAATACCAGTAAGTCCACTCTAGTCCATAGCTCTTCCTCCAATCATGAGTCTGGGATGCTGATGTCCACTCCACCTCCAATTGAGAGGGACTTATATCCTATGGATAAGATGGATGGGATTATCCTGCCTGCAGCTGCAGACTCTCTCCATTCCCTGGGACGGCCGTTGCCCATCATCATCTCCCTGCCAGCTGTCCTGGGTGAGTCCATTGAGCTGTAGAGTAGGAGTTGCAGCTCTACCGAGATCCCGGGCCCAGCTAGCACATGGACAGTCCAAAGACTCCAGTCTCTGGATGTACACCTGAAAACTCCAGCACCAAGTATAGGTTTGAATAGAAGGGACAGATGAACCATGTGCAGGGAAGACATATTTGAGTCCAACTCTGTCATTCTCAGGAGCACAAACTCCAAAAAAAGGCTTACAATTTTATCTGAACCCATCAATGGCTCCTAATAAAATGAAGTATAAAATAAAAATTCGCTGTGAATTTATATTGCCTAAAATATATAATTTACATAATAATTCTTTAAATTCAGTAATTATTTCCTGGTTCTAGAAGACACACTAAAGGGATCATTTATTTATTTATTTTTCCTACCTCCATCATTCCTTCTATATTATGGGTTGGCATTCTACTGTAAGGAAGAACTTCCAATTTCATTCATTCATTCATGTATTTGTTTATATAAGTATAGACTTATAGATTCTTATTTTATTCAATGGGTTATAATTCATTACTAGCATTATTTATTTTGATGCATGAATTGTCCCAGATTTGGCCACTGAGACCACCATCCAGCTGTCTTCTGCATCCTTTTCTTTTTGACATGCCCCATTATTCAATGAGGACTTCCTTACTTTCTGGCACATAAGATGTTCCAGGATTATTTTGTACTTATCCTGCCACAGTTCTGCAGTCCATCATTTCTCCAAAGAGTTCTGTTCTATTTAGTGGAAGATGGTGTTAGAAACCAATGTTAGCTATGCTCGCACTACTGGTATGTCATTGCATCATGAGTTTATATTGATACCTCCAAATCCAAAATCTCAGGGCATATTCTAGTATTACCCCATTCACATTTTAATTCCCTTTCCCAATAGTGAGAACTCTCATTCCCATTATCCTCAATATATTTATTAATTTGTTGAAGCCTAGAATACACAGAAAGTAGTTTCAGGATTAATGACCCATAGCACTGAAAAAGGCAAATCTAAGGAGATTGCAGTATTTTTACAGTTCCATTTTAAGGTAAAATTTAGAAAAAATGAAATTTAAAGTACATCATTCAAAGAGTTTTAACAAATGCATATGTCCATAACACACAACCAATCAAGATAAACATTTTCATCATTCCCAGAAAATTCCCTCCTGCTCCTTCCCAGTCAAAATTTAAAAGAGAAATAAAATGGATTTAAGAGAGAAATAATATGGATATCTTTCAGAAAACAGAGGAAGAGGAAAAATAACTACTTTTATGAAGCCAGCACAACCTGACACCAAAACCTGACACCAAAACCTGACAAAGACATTACAAGAAAAGTACAGATCTGTACCCCTTTTGAACATAAAGGCAAACTATGGCAGGGTCTCCAACACCACCCCAGATTTGATAATTTGCTAGTAGGATTCACAAGACCCAGCAAATCATGGATATTTGATTTGAGCAAATGAATACAAGAAAATCAGCAAAGGGAAAATGTGCTTGGGGAGAAATCTAAAGGTAACTAGGCACAAGCTCTCCAAATTTGTCTCCCGGTGGAATCACACAAGATGCTCTTAATTCTTCCAGAAACAAGTTGTTTACCAGGGAAACTCATTAGAGATCCAGTGGCCAAACTTTTTATTAGAGGCTGACCATGTAAATACCCTCTGCCTAGCATGTACTAAAATTCCAGACTACTAGAAGGAAAGTAGGTGTTCAGTATAAACCAGATTGTCTACACAAAGAGTTCAGGCACAGTGAGTCACTCTTATCAGAGTGGTGGAAACACTCCCAAAATCTAAATGCTAGCCAAGGGCCAATCTTGAAACAGGTTTCTCTAAGGATAGCAGTCTCTTCTGCACACAAAAATCCTTCACGAATCAAATCCAACAGTACGTCAAATAGGTAATGCATTATGACAAGTGGATTTTTACCTAAGAATGCAAGGTTAGTTTAACATTGAAAAATTAATCAATGTAATTCAACATATTAAAAGAATAAAGAGCAGTCACACGAGCATCTCAGTTAATGCAGAAAAAGTATCTGATTCCTGGAAGATGATGCCCTATCTTTTTAAAGTTTCACCTCTGAACTGGAGTTTCAGCTGTGCCTTCAGCAGGTCATACCTATGCTATGATAGGTTGGCAACTTCTATGTGGTTTGGTAATTGATATGATCAGTTGTTTTCATGGGCCCACTCCTGTACTTCTATGCTGAAATGCAGATCCCCTTGTCTGACCCAATGTCATATAGAATCCCATGCCTGGTGAATCAAATACCATGTGAGCCTTCAAATAGTGTCAATAGCTGTGAGGCCTTGTGGGAAGGAAAGGCAAACTCATACCTAGAATATGGGACTCTTTCTATCAGCATAAATAGCTGGTCCTTAAAGACTGTGCTACATTCATCTCTGCTTTCCCTGGGTCCATCCAGAGTCACACACACAGTAGACTTCCAGGAGAGATTTACTGAATGAACACATTTGATTGATACCAAACAAGTAGTAGTGGCTGACCCAGTTAGAACTAGCAAGTCTTTTCTCTACTTCATTGCTTTAGATACCTCCTTCCCTTCTTCCCTCCCTCCTCTTTCCTTACATATCTTGAATCCTATAAAAAGTTTCTGTACTATGGAATTGTTTCTGAAAGGGTAGTATCTAAAATAAAAATGAAGAATAAGTTAATAAAGAGTCACATTACTTTTTGGTTTACTCAAACCAAGAAGTCAAAACACTTTGATTAAACACCCTTTTTGCTGGAAGTCATCCATGCTTATGGTTGGCCGCAGAATCTCTTCTTCTCGCCAAGCAGGCTGCAGAGGGAAGGGAAAAAGAGTGAGCAGTGAAAATCATGGTACCACCTCAAGCCTTCTGCACCTTTCTCCTTCCCCCCACCCCACACCATTTTTCTGAGCCAGAAAGGGAGGAAGATGCAAGCACCAGCAAGATGGAAAACTTTTGAATGACAATCAGGATGGGGGTTGGAAGCTAAGGATGGAAGCAGAAAATGATATGGCAGTCACCATGTGTTTTATCCATGAGAAAACTGTGGCTTAGGCAGACACCTGGTGGCTTGTGTTAGGGTGGACATAAACCAGAAGTCTTTTTTTTTTAATTGTAATTTTTTAAATTAGAAAAGTTGTAGGCTACAAAAAAGTCATGTAAAAAATTCAACATTCCCATTTAACCCCCTATTGTTGACACTTTGTGTTAGTGTGGTAACTGATGACAGAATATTAAAAATATTCCTGTTAACTACAGTCCATAGTTTACACTGGGTATATTTTCCCCCTTTATACCACGCTATTATTAACACTTTGTAAAAGTGTTGTGCGTTTGTTGTATTTGTTTGCAGGGTGGCCTTGTTGCCCTCTCCTGGGCATTTTCTGGGGCTTACTGGATCCCTGTGCACTTTACAGAGGCTCAGTCATACATCCTTTACAGCTATCATTCCAAGAACAAGACCCCCACAGGTTAATTCTCTTTAAAAATACCAACTTAAATTCACCTGTCAGCACAGAGCTGAGAGGCACTGGAGGGGGTGTCCTGGAAAGGAAGAGCACTGGACCAGGAGTCCCTCCCTCTGCCCCCCTCCCATGCACCCCTGCCACCAATTACTTGAGTCAGCTTGCACCAAGCACTTTCTCCCATGGCCTGTTTCCTCCTCTGAAAATTAGAGGCGACATGTGCACTCCCTCCTTTCCTTCCATTTTTCTTCCTTCCAACATTTGTTGAATTCTTAGCACATACCTGGCCCTGGGGGCCCAGAAAAGAGCTAGTCTCTTTACTGGGTAGCTCTTTCACACTTCCATCAACTCTATTGGATCATTGTGTGGCCCAATGGCAAGGCAGATGGGATGGTGTTCTGTATAACATAAGGTATTAAAGGCTTCCTTTAGCAGCCTGGGGAGTGAGTAACTACCACCTGTCCGGGTGGGAGTGGGGGAGGTGAGCCCCAGAATGACCCCTCTATGTCCTGTTCTGGTAAAAGTTGAAAGAAACACAGTATGGTCCAGTCTGCCTAGAAATGCTGGCCTTCCTCCAGCCCAGAATTCTTGTAGACCTTCCCGGCCTTCTTGTCTACCCTGTCCCACTCCCCGGCGGCCAGAACACACATGGCAGGTGAATATGAGGGTGTCACGGCTTCCCGACACCTTCCTCCTTAAGCT
Source organism: Cabassous unicinctus (assembly GCA_029593785.1). Taxonomy (NCBI): domain Eukaryota; kingdom Metazoa; phylum Chordata; class Mammalia; order Cingulata; family Chlamyphoridae; genus Cabassous; species Cabassous unicinctus. The sequence goes on along the minus strand of JAQZBX010001459.1, from coordinate 65,756 downwards.
TCAACCCAGTTAGAAAATAAGCATTGCGTAATGATATTTTGCAAAGTGTACTTTAGATTTCTTCCACAGATATCAATGTGCTGTTCAAACCATTCTAAGTGGCCCTCTTTTGAACATGTTCCAACGGCAAATATTCATATGGAAAAATTCCAATTAGATACGCTCCCTGCCCTCCGCTATCTCTAGTCCCACAATCATTCATCTTAATCCTTTTACTAATAGTCATTTCAACCTTGGTGGTGAGAACAAGCTTTCCGTATGCTATTTAGGGCTTATGTGTCCAGATCTGATTAGAACAAAAAGGAGTTTCTGTGGGCTTCAGTGTGCTTGTTTATTCAGTGAGGAGACTGGATGAGATTCGTGTAGCCTTCCTATGTCCATAATTCAGAAATTCTAATTCTGAAAGTCCAACTTCTAGAATTCTAGAGCTTATAGTGTGCTTCTGGATTTGATGTTAACAAGAAAGTGTAAAATAAAAATCAAGCCTTGACTTCCTTTGCAGTCATCCTCTTCCCCTTACTTCAATGGTTCCCTGCAAAGGAAAACAAGACACATCCTTTTATTTACAGAGATTTTTGCTAAAATCCACTGTAAACTGAGACATCCGTGAAAGTGAAGGCACATGGGGTTCTATCTCCCACGGCTCAGCTTCCTTATTTGTAGAATGAGAGGGTTTAGTTAGATCATGGTGCTGGTTTGGGACAGATTTTGCTGATTTGTGTCCAAATTGGGAGTTGGGGGAGAGAACAATGACATTAAATTTTCAAAAAGTGAATTTTGCTCTATTTCTAAGTTCTGAGATGATTCCTACAACTTCTGGTGTCAATATGTTCTTTTTTTCAATGAGGGTAATAGAAGACGATTTTTGTTGTTGCTTTGGTTTGTTTTTAGGTTTGGGGTATCTCGTCTGCAACTCTATGTCAGTCATTCTAGCTTTTATATTTATTTTTCTGGTCCATGAATTCTAATGAACTCAAACTAATAGACTAGATGATTTCTCGTTCAACCCATTGTTCGTTTTCAACAAGTCTACACGTTATCTATTTCAGCAAATTAATTAGGACATTCTACCATGGCCTTTAAAATTAGGACATTCTACCATGACCTTCAACCTCTCTCCTTACTCAGTTACCTGTCTCCCAGAATCCTCTCACTCTCCATTCCAACCAAGATTTCCTCCCAGGCATCAGCTATGCTAATCCCTGCTTGTCATGTCCTTCCCATTTCAAAGCAGGCTCTTCCTTTCCCTCTAAACTCAATTGGGAACTCGCCCATTTCACAAACCTTTCTTAATAATCTACCCAGTCACTGTCATCTTAGTGATTATAGTCCAGTAGCATTCATGGGGGAAAATGGGATAAACTCACATCAGAAAGCACAGACTGGATCGAATCTTTGTTTCTCTTTTTCTTGTCACCAACGTCTTTCTCTAATACTGTGTAACCACCTCCCTAGAGTTCAAATATCAGAGTCCTTAGGACTCGAAGGGGGCTTTGGAGGCTGACTTCTTAAGGTCACAAAGCTGGCTCAGGGAAAAGCAGGGATGGGATTCCATCACCTGTTTATTCCTGTCAGTGTCGTTGTCATTGACCTCACCACCCTTCCGTCACGGCTCCTGGGAGAGTCTCGCTGATTTTCATCCACTGGTTTAAATTGTACTGGGTAATTTCAGAATCTAACCAGGTGGTGCTTGTTTCTTAACGTCAAGCAAACCCCGAGAGACTGACTAGCAGGTATAGTCATCTCCTAGGGTTGATCTCTCCCAGGATTAATCAAAGCCCTCTAAGCTAGCCATTTTCTAAAATGGTCTGTCCTGTGGACACAAAGGACTTTAATGTCTAATAATTCCAGAAAGCCTGTTAATCCTTTTGAGCAGGACTGCACACTCATATCAAGCGACAGTGCCGCCCCAGGTAAGCATGCTGCTTAGATGGACATCCCATTCCATCACCTGCGGTGGCAGCCATCAAGCATGGATTTTATTTTAGTTAGTTCAACCTGAGATCAGGTGCCACTTTTGTGGAGTCTGGAAAATGCTAACAAAAGAAAATGGCCTTTGAAGATTAGCTTCTGTGACAAATTTAGTAACTTTTTAAAAAGGAAAGACCTCAAACTATTTCAGCAGCATGAGCTGATTTCAGCCCACCTGGTCTAACGCAGTTGAGATGTTCGCTGCTCAGGCAGGCCTTGGAACTTGGAAATCACAGCAGTGAGGATATTTTCTAACCCCATCCCATCTGCTTTCAAATTCAGAGCTGTGCTCATTCTACAAGGTGGGTTTATAACATCGAGTCAGATACATCTAAAAGTCCAAATATCAAAGCTAAATCCTTGCAAGTTTACAAGAGACAGGGATTACTCAGTTTGCCAACACTTAATCCTTTATGTGCCCACTGTCATGGCAGATGGCTCCAGAGTTTGGCACCTTGCCAGTGGACCCTTCTTTGGAGTTTGTGTTCCCGAGTGTGACAGAATTGGAATCAGTTGTGATTTCTCTACACATGCCTCTTCTGTCCCTTCTATTTGAACCTATAGTTGGTGCTGGAGTTGGTAGGTGTACACTCAAGAGACTTGACTCTTTGGGTAGTCCATGTGCCAGCTGGGCCCTGAGCCTCAGTGGAGTTGCTACACCTACTCTCCAGTTCACTGGACTCACCCAGGACAACTAATAAGGAGGTGAGAATGGACAACCACCATACCAAGGAACCGAGAGAGTCAACAACTGCAAGCAAGAGAGTCTCATCCATAAGCTGTAGGGGATTGAAACCCCCTCTTAATTAGAGGTGGTGTAAGCATCACCATTTCAGAATTCTCAGGATTGGGGGATAAAATATGGACTAGAGTGGACTTACTGGTATTCTACTATAGACTTATTGTGGTTCTAGCAATGAAAGAAAGTATATATCATTGATGTGGAGACAGTGGCCACAGAGGGTGCTGAGGGCAGGGAGAGGGAGGGAGAGGTGTAATATAGGGGCACTTTCAGGATTTGGGATTGTCCTGAATGACATTGCAGTGACAGATACGGGCCATTATATATCCTGCCATAACCTACAGAATTGAGTGGGAGAGAATGTAAACTACAGTGTAAACTATAATCCATCCTTAATGGCAATGCTTCAAAATGTGTTCATCAATTGCAATGAATGTACCACACCAATGAAAGAAGTTGTTAATGTGGGGAAAAGTGGGAGCTGTGGGGAGTGGGGCATATGGGAATCCCTTATATTTTTATATATTTTTATGTAACATTTTGTGTAATCTAAGTATCTTTTAGAAAAAATAAAAATATATTTTAAAAAATAAAACCTATTTGAACAGAAAAAAAAAAATATATAGAAAACGTCTTTTTCTCTTTCCATGGGTGAAAGATTGTTCAACCTTCCCCCCCACCATCCAACCCCACCACCACCACCGCCGCCAACTTGGGATGGTAACCTTGGAAATTTGCTTACTTTGTAAATAACAAAACTAGGAGGATATTGCTTGTGACATCTACATTCCCAACAAAGCCTCAGTGTAGTGTTAAATATTTTCAGTGGACAATGCCACTTTAATTTCCAAAGAAAACCCGAACAATGCGGCTGGCTCTCTGGGCACCCAGCTGAGTCCTGATTTGTGCACAGCCCTACAAGGGGCTCTGGGAGACCATAAAACACATCTCCAGAGAGCTGGCAGTCTGCTTGAGGGAACACGAAACGAACTCACTTTAGAGCATAAGAGTAAATGCCAAGATGAGTGTTTCTGACGATAAGTGCCTCAGGGGTTTGATAAACATTTGAAAGGTGCCAGGCACTGGCCTCCTGGTTCTGAGGGCAAAAGATAAGTGAGAACCGAGGTAGCTGGGGAAAGCTTCATAGGAAGGTGGGAGGTGGGAGAGCCTTTATAAATGGAGTTTCCTAAGGAGAAGGACAAGGGGAGTGTAAGAGGAAAGGTAGGGAGCTGGAAGGAGCCTGCTGTGTTTGGAGGTCAATGAAGAAAGCTGGAGCTGGCCCAAGTGAGTGCCTGAGAGGGCAGGTGATAAGGCTGGGAAGGTAGGGGGACACAGGAGGGGCATTTCCACTCTCTGTTACATCTGCTCCTTTGTTGGACATACCCTTGCCCTCTGTTTTGCCTGGCACCTACCTGACCTCCAAGTCCAAGTTCATGTGTCACCATTTCTGGGAAGCCTTCGCCACCCTCCCCCTGCCCTTCCTTCTCCACCCAGTGCTGGCTTCTCTCAGCTTTTAGCACAGGCTGCACTAGAACAACCGGTTTGCTGGTCTCTCTCGCCCTCTAGGGGGCGGGTTACTTTGGGGACATGTGCCCCTGCCTAGAACAGTGTAGAAAAGTGTCCGCCATATATGCCCTATAATCAGCAGTGAAGCAAACGTCAGCTGCAGGTGGAGCTGGATGAGAAGGGAGGAGTCAGTGAATCCTGATTGGTGGGGGTGGGGTAGGGGACTTGAACTCTGTTTCCCTGGTAAGGACCTATAGGAATTAGAAGGAAGCTTTGACTGGTGATGCAACTGTTGGAGAAGATTCCATAGTCTTTGGAGCCATTACCTGCATTCCCTGTGCCCTGCCAAAATCTGCCAAAACTCAATAGCCAGGATTCTGTGGAAGTCAGGCTTCTCTCAATGCCTCGGTTTCCCCGTGTTGAAGAAACAAATACTCCATTTCTCAAAGTTGGTCACAGAATGGCCAGGCATCATTAAAGTCTTTACCTCCGAACCAGCAATCCTATTCCTGGATTCAGTGAGAAGAGCCCAGACTCATTTCTGTGATATTCCTGCCAAAGGTGCATGAGCTGTTTGTCTGAAATACCCACTATACAGAGGTGATGGGACATCAGGTCGTAACTTTGTCTCAAATGGGTCAGGGGTAAAAATATACATATCTTGTACTTGACTTGCAATTTTTCTGTAAGTTTGAGACTGTTTAAAATAAAAAAAAATCCAAGAGCACTTCAAGCAAGATGTCAAAAAATGTGTGAAATATGATCGTAATTTTGTGAAACTATAACCCACCCCCACATCTATATACGTGTATGTATTTTATATGTATATTTGACTCTATTTGATTGCATGAATATACAGAAAAAAAAGATGTTTACATTGGTGACTTTGGATGGGAATAGGAAACTGATGTAGTGGAGGCAGGAAGAAACGGGGAAGAAGTCAAGCAAAAGGAGAATAAGAAAAAGCCTACATTAAAAATAAAAAGCAGGGAGCACATGTAGCTCAAGTGGTTGAGCATCTGCTTCCCATGTACAAGGTCCCGGGTTCAATCCCCACTACCTCCTAAGAAAATAAAATAAAAAGCATATAGCAAGTAATGTAAGTATGATCATGCATTCATGTAAAATAGTGTTTATATGTGAATATGTGTGCACATAAATATAATGTATATTATATATATATATAATATATATATATTATAATGTATATTTATATATTTTTATATATATATATAAAAGACTTGACTCTGAACAACATCCTGTGGCTTTCTCGGTCATAACATACATTCATTATGATTTGTTCTGGACTTCTTGTTGAACGGGGACTTGGTGACTTTTGTTCCTTGAAAAATATTTTTATAGCATTGTGTATTTCCTGGGTTTTCTTAATTGCAGTTTGAAAATGATACTGCTGTCTCATTTTAGGTTAAGTCAGTCTTGGTAAATGATGGGGTTTAGGGTAGTCCTCTATGATGGCAGGATGTTTATTAGCTCACACATAAAGTCCTCTTACCTTGTAAGATTCAATAACAAGAGATTACATGAAAAACTGACCACTTGGTATATCGGAAAATATATACTTTTGCCTCCTATCATTTCTTAAATATTTTCTTATTTATTGCTCTGTGACCTCTTCGAATCCATTTCATCCTACTCCACTTCCACTCTTATTTTCCTTTCCCCTACACTTTTTGGTTTCATCTAAATAAGTTTCACACATTTGGGAATGTCTTCTCCCATAATAAAGTCTCACACACCCGTGTTGAATGAACGAACATTCCCACACAACGTAAAGAACCTAATGCACCATCTCCAAGTCCTGATTCGTAAAAATGAAAAATCTATGTTTCTTTGGGAATGCCTGCTGGGGATTTGGTGCTGTGGTTTTTACATTCCCTGTCTTGTCATGCTCACAAAGAAATGGGAAGTGTTTTGCTTGCTTTAGAAATGCCTCACATAAACCTTCAGATCCTTTCCTTCCTCCTTTCATTCAAGCATTCAAGATGAGATGTGCAAGCAACCAAATAAACAGAAATAAGCTACTCAGCATAGCTCTGTTTAAGTAGACCAAGTTGTATCCTCAATATGTTGCATTATGCTTCAAATTAAATGACTTAATTATAAGCACAGACATTTTGCAGGAATATAAAGCAACAAGATCTCATAGATTTTGAAAGTTTGGCTGCTGTGTAGCGTAGAGTACACTGGGCTTGGGGCAGTTTATTCATGGGATGTCTCAGACACACTTCAACTCTCGAGCTTCCATCTCCTCACCTGTGCAATGGACAAGGGTGCACCCGCCTTATGGTCTCACTGGACCATCAGGCAGGTTGAGTTCTAGAAGATGCATGAATGTGGTTTATAAATGGCAGAGTCCCTGTAAATGGAAGGTAATAGACAGCTTTAGTATATAGGGATGAGAGAACCAGCTTGAAGCCAGGAGATCTGGGTTTAAGTGTCACCCTCAATACTTTCCTCTGGACCTCAGTTTCTTCACCTGGAAAATGGGGATGTGGGTGCCAACCTGGCAGTTACCATTCCACAGACAGTCATTTCCCCAGGGCTCTCTACACAGCATTCTTTATTATCCTGTCTCTTCTGGAAACTCTGCTCTGTGGTGTGGGATCATGGGAACATCACCCCACAGCTCTTGGGAGGTTCAGATCCTGGTTCTCCTTGGGTCTCCCCCAGGCTACCCAGTCCTTCCGTGGGCATCTGCCTCCACTTGAAGTGGATGCCTGACTGACAACGGTCACTCAGTGTTAATTAGGTGGCTCAGCAGACTTCATCACTTCCTTTTGCTTCTTGTCAGGTTGTAGAGGGCTCTGTTCCTGCCACAAGGTGGAGTTCACGACTTAATCTCCCTCAGGGGAAAGGGATAATTTTAGAGCCATGCTCCTAATTAGAGTTCAATCTCCCAGTCAAATGTGAGTCTCTCACTCAACCACATTCCAGATAACAGGGTGTCAGGAAGCCTGTGTCCCACTCCCCACCATCAACCCAGACCAAATCTGTAAAGATCTTCACATACAATGGATAGCCTTCACCAGCTCATGGTGGGCAGGGACTGTGGGCTGTGGTTATGTTTCCTCTAAATCCTTCAGTTATTCGTTCATACCTTTATTGAAACCTAATCCATTGCAGGCACAGTACTAGGGACTGAATACACAGGAGAATTCATCATCCATATTCTTGAAGAGTTGATGGTTTAGTGAGAGGTGGACACCATGGGCAGTCAATAAACACTTGATTGGGATGCAAATATAATGCATAGTGTTGATAGTGACCTACTCACCACACCACTGCTTGTCCTTCTAGAAGACAAGCGTTCAAAGATACAGTCTGTGGCTGTGGAATGATCCAGTCAAATGGACCCATCTGGGGAGCCAGTCCTTGACCTTACTCTCTGGAGGCCAGGTCTCTGATAATCCATAAAACAAGTTACTGAAATTTTAACATTTGTAAGTAGGATGGGTTGACTACTGATCACAACTGAAAATCCTATTTTGAGTTATGTTTTCATGAGGAAACAATTTTTTTCCTGATTAATAATTTTAAACTAATGAAAGTATAGATGACCATTTACCAGGAAATCTTTAAGGGGAATCTGTGTTCCCTAATTCAGATGGAATAAATCCATCACCAGAACACTGAGTCCATCTTAAAATGTCAAGGAGTTGCTCAGCTACTCCCAAAAAGAAGGCTCCCCCAAAAGGAAAGTGGAGAAACTATTTCTCAGGCTTCCTCCTCTTGTTGCCCCTTTTAAGCTATGACCAAAAAAAAAA
>JAQZBX010001459.1:0-57652 GCA_029593785.1 Cabassous unicinctus | reverse complement strand
GTCTGATGGGGTAGAAGTTTTATACATGTGCCTTGAATATAAATATTTATGTTTAATCATTATTTCATTATATGGTTAAAAAAATTAATGATCACAAACTGTAAATTCCATTAGCATTATGATAGTAAATGGATTCAAATGGTGAATTCAAACTGAACTGTTTATACCAGAATCTACCACTTAACTTATATTTATAGAGAACTTTCTTTATAAAAAAAAAAAAATTTTCTTATTTTCAAACTTTCATTTTGAAGAAGTTTTAGATTACAGAAAAGTTACATCAAAAATATAGGGGGTTTCCATATACCCCAAACCCCCTCACAACTTTCCCTAATAATATCTTACATTAGTGTGGTACATTTGTTACAGTTGATGAACAAATATTGAAGCATTGCTACTAACCATAGTCTATAGTTTGCATTATGGTTTACACTTTTCATCATATAATGTTATAGATTTTGAGAAAATGTACAATGACCTGTGTCTGTCATTGCAATATCATGCAGACCAATGCCCTAGAAATGCCCTATTTTCCAACTATTCTTCCCTCCCTCTCCCCTCAGAACCTCTGGTAACCACTATTTTTATAATAATGTTACAAGTTCTGCCATTACAACAATAATAGTAAGTCTACTTTGGTCCATGGTTGTATTCTCCCCTTTTGTTTGTTCATTCCTCAATCTTAAGGATTTTGGGGTGGTGATGCCCGCTCTGCTTCAGATTGAGAAGGATGTATAAAAAACTTTCTGGTTTCAAAAATTTTACACATATATTTACTCAATAAATGACACAATGACTTAGTGATATAGATGCAACTATTTCCTTAGTGAATTACAGAGAAGGGGAAAAAGCAAGATTAAATAGGTGGCAAAAGCAAAGACCTTAATCTTGATGTTGACATATCCCATTATTTTTCACTCCTTCATAACTGCTACACATGGCATATACAGTACCATCTGTATTTATTGAATCATACATACTCCCTTCAAATTATTCTACCTGTTTCATATCTAGCTCAGTGCTTGATACTTATAGGTGGAAATAACCAAGCCTCCTACTTCACTGCCCATAATCAGATCATGAATCCAAGTCTTCTGCTTCCTTTGTAGGTCATTCTGTATTTGTTGAATAAGTTAATGAATGTTTTCTATCAAGAAGATAGAAATTGAGTCCCTTATCACATTTTATGTGAGCTTTTGGGACTATGATGCAAAAACAAATCCTCAGCCATATGGTGAACTTGGTTGCACTTGACCATGAGAACAGCAAACTGCATTTCTAATCCCAGGGAGTTACGCTTAGAGGGTCTCAAGTCACAGTAGGAACAAAGATGGGGTGTGGAGGAGTAAAATTATTTCAGGCTGATGGCAAATGGAAAGAAAGATTGTGACATCTGTCTCTGATCTCTGAACTCACGTCAACTATTTTGCAAAGCTGAATCCCTCCAGGGGATAACACCTCCAACTGGGATTTGGATTACAGACCCATCTTTCAGGACAAATAAATAGTTTATGTTTACAGAGCTCTTAAAGCATTTTTGGTGGCTTTAGGGACCCAAGTTCCCTCCAAGACTTATCCCTGGGAACCTGCCCTCAATTCCAGCCCCTCTCAGACAAATGCGACACTAGAGCAGAGTTTCCATTTGAAGCTTTTACATTTTGTTTGCATTGGCCTATTGCTGACACTCGCTGAGATGGGGGCAATGCAGCATGTTCCTCTGCATGCTGAGTACTTAGAAAACAGCTTAGAAAAACAATGTGGAGGAGCAGATGGAGACTTCCTTTCTGCCCCTGCTCTAAAATAAAGTGTGGCATTCTGACTTAAATTCTATTTAAGTCCTTGTTATGAGGTACAATGATGGTCATTAAATATTGATAAATATAAATATATGTACAGCTAACAGCAGAGCCCCAATATATATATGAAGAAAATACTGACAGATTTGCAGGGAGAAAAAGGTGGTTCTACATTAATAGTAGGAGACTTTAATACACCACTTTCAATAATGGATAGAACATTTAGACAGAAGATCAATAAAGAAATACAAAAATCGAATGATACTCTAAACCAACTAGACCTAACAGATATATATATATAGAGAGAGAGAACACTTTGCCTGACAGTAACAGAATACACATTCTTCTCATGTGAACTTAGATCACAAGAAAGTCTCACTAAATTAAAAAATATTGAAATCATACAATGCATCTTCTCCAGCCACAATGGAATGAAGCTAGAAAGCAATAGCAGAGGGAGAAATGGAAATTTCACAAATACGTGGATGTTAAAGAGCGTTCTCTTAAACAAGTGGGTTAAAGAGGAAATCACAAAACAAATTAGGAAATATCTTGAGGCGAACGAAAATGAAAATACAACATACCAAAACTTACGGAATGCAGAAAAGACTGTGCCAAAAGAGAAATGTATAGCTCTAAATTATTACATTAAAAAAGAAGAAAGATTTTGAAACAGAAACTTAACCTCAAAACTGGAAGAATTAGTAAAAGCAGAGGAAACTAAACCCAAAACAAGCAGAAGGAGGGAAATAACAGAAGTTAAAGCAGAGATAAATGAAACAAAGAATAAAAAATAGATATTGGCTATAAAATACTGAATGTACATAAATTTCTTGCATTTAAAAAAAATAGATTCAACAAAACCGAAAGTTGGTTGTTTGAAAAGATCTATAAAATTGACAAAGTTTTAGTTAGACTGACAGAGGAAAAAAATAGGACACAAATAAATAAAATCAGAAATGAAAAGGGGGAAATTACTACCTAACCCACTGACATAAAAGGACTATAAGATGATACTATGAACATCTATATGCCAACAAATTAGATAGCCTAGATGAAATAGACAAATTCCTAGAAACACACAAACTACCTATACTGACTCAAGAAGAAAGAGAACATCTCAACATAACAATAACTAGCAAAGAAGTTGAATCAATAATCAAAAACCTCCCAAAAGAAAAACCCAGGACCAGATGTTTTCACAGGGAAATTTTACCAAACATTCCAAGAACTGACTACAATCCTACTCCAACCCTCCTAAAAATTTGAAGAGGAGGGAACACTCCCAAACACATTCTATGAGGCCCAAAGCACCTTCATACTAAAGCCAGATAAAAATACCATAAGGAAAGAAAATTACAGACCAATGTCTCTTATGAATACAGATGCAAAAATCCTCAACATAATACTAGCAAACTGAATCCAAAAACATATTAAAAGAATTATACAGGGGAGTGGATGTAGCTCAAGTGGTTGAAAGCCTGCTTCCCATGTACGAGGCCCCAGATTCGTTCCCTGGTACCACCTAAAAAGCAAAACAAAACAAACAAATAAATGAAAAAAACAACTCTCATTGGGGAATAGATGTAGCTCAGTGGTTGAGTGCCTGCTTCCCATGTATGAGGTCCTGGGCTCAATTCCCAGTACCTCCTTAAAAAAAAAAAATTATACACTATGATCAAGTACATTTTATCCCAGGTATGCAAGCATTGTTCAAATAAGAAAATCAATTAATATAATACAACACATTAACAGAAGGAAGGATAAAAACCACATGATCTTCTTATTTGATGCAGAATAAAGGCATTTGACAAAATATAGCACCTCTTCTTCATTAAAAACACTTAGAAAACTAAGAATAGAAGGAAACTTCTTCAACATGATTAAAGGCATATATCAAAAACCCACAGCTAACATCATATTCAGTGTTGAATGACTGACTGAAAGCTTTCCCTTTAAGATCAAGAACAAGTCAAGGATGTCCACTGTCACCACTATTATTCAACATTGTATTGGAAGTTCTTGCCAAGGCAATTAAGGAAGGAGTAAACTTACCCTATTTGCAGATGGCATGATCCTATATACAGATAATCTTGAAAATTCCACAACAAAACTGCTAGAGCTAATAAATGAATTCAGAAAAGTAGTGGGGTACAAGATTAACACCCCAAAATTAGTAGCATTTCTATACACTAGTAATGAGCAATAAGAAGAAATCATGAAAAAAATTCTATTTACAATAGCAACTAAAAGAATCAAATATCTAGGAGGAAATCTAACCAAAGATGTAAAGGATTTGTACACAGAAAACTGCAAAATATTGCTAAAAGAAGCTGAAGAAGACCTAAATAAACAGAAGGACATTTCGTGTTCATGGATTGGAAGATTGTATAATGTGAAGAGGTCAATTCTACCCCAAAGCAATTTAAAGATTCAGCACAATCCCAAACAAAATTCTAACAGCTTTCTGTGCAGAAATGGAGAAGCCAATCATCAAATTTATATTGAAAGGCAAGGGATCCTGAATAACCAAGGCCATCTTGAAAAAGAATAATGAAGTTCACACTTCCCAACCTTAAAACTTATTATAAAGCCACAGAAATTCAAACAGCATGATACTGGCATAAGGACAGACACATAGTTCAATGGAATCTAATTAAGTGTTCAGAAGTCAACCCTCATATTTATGGCCAACTGATTTTTGACAAGGGAGAGAAGACAAATTAATTGGGAGCTGGGAAAACTGGATCTCCATTTGCAAAAAGAAAAAGAAAGGAAAGGAAAGGAAAGGAAAGAAAAAGAAAGGAAAGGAAAGGAAGGAAGGAAGGAAGGAAGGAAGGAAGGAAGGAAGGAAGGAAGAAGAAGGAGGGCTCTTACCTCATATCATATACAAAAATCAACTCAAAATGGATCAAAGACCTAAATTTAAGAGCCAGAACTATAAAACTCCTAGAAGAAAGTGTAGGTTAGCATCTTCAGACCCTTGCATTCATCAATGGTTTCTTAAACTTTACACCCAAAACACAAGCAACAAAAGAAAAAAATAGATGAATGGGACCTCATCAAAATTAAAAACTTTGTGCCTCAAAGAACTCTATCATGAAAGTAAAATAACACCTTACACAATGGGAGGAAATATTTGGAAACCACATATTTGATAAGGGCTTAATATAGGGAATATATAAAGAAATCCTTCAACTCAACAACAAAAATACAAACAACCCAATTAAAAATGGGAAGAAGACTTGAATAGACATTTCTCCAAGGAAGATGGCAAACGAAAAGATGCTCAATCTCATTCGCCATTAGGGAAATGCACATCAAAACCACAAGGAGATATCATTTCACATTTGAATGGCTACTATTAAAAAATGGAAAATTAAAGTGTTGCAGAGGATGTGGAGAAATAGGAACACTCATTCATTGCTGGTGGGAATGTAAAATAGTGCAGCCGGTGGGAATGTAAAAATAGTTTGGCAGCTCCTCAGAAAGTTAAGTATAGAATTACCATATGACCCAGCAATCCCACTACTAGTTATATACCCAAAAGAATTGAAAGCTGGGATTTGAACAGATATTTGGACACCAATGTTCATAGCAGCATTGTTCACAATTGCCAAAAGATGGAAGTAACCCAAGTGTTCATCAATCAATGAATGATAAACAAAATGTGATATAGACACACAATGGGAATATTATTCAGCCCTAAAAAGGAATGAAGTTCTGATACATGCAACAACATGGATGAACCTTGAAGACATCATGTTGCATGAAATACACCAGAAACAAAAGGACAAATATTGTATGAGTTTACTGATATGAAATAATTAGAATACGCAAACTCATAGGGTCAGAATCTAGAATATAGATTGTCAGGGGATAGGGTAGGGATAGGGAATGGGAAGTTAAGGCTTAAAATGTACCGAGGTTCTATTTGAGATGATAGAAAAGTTTTGATAATGGATGAAAAATTTTGATAATGATAATGGATTTGTTCACAACATTGTGAACGTAATTGGCGGCACTAACCATATATTTGAGTGTGGTTAAAAGGGGAAATCTTTGGTTGTATATACGTTACTAGAATAAAACTTTTTAAAAAATACCTATGGAACTTCACAACACAGTGAACCCTAAGTTAAACCATGGAGTACAGTTAATAGTACAATTATTCAAATGTTCTTTGATCAAATGTAACAAATGTTCCACAACAATGCAAGGAGTTACTAATTCTATATAATGCAAGGTGTTACTAATTTTATTTTATTTTATCCATGAGTTTTCTGTAAACCCACAACTCCTCATAATAATAATAATAATAAAATAATAATACATATCAATGAATTTTTAAAAGTATGTCATTCTGAGACCACAGGGCCTATGTTGAGACCACGTATGGGGAAAATTACAGATCACAAAAGTGTGACATTACTATAATATGCTAGAATTTTCATGACAGCTCATTATAATGTGACCACTAATGTTTCTCTCTCCCAACATCTAACATTACAGAAGCTACATGAGTAAATGGTCAAGGACTCTGTTTCATCCTCTAAAACAGAAGGGTTGGAATTGTTATAAGTAAGGTTTTATTCAGCTCTAAGGAATTCTAGGATTTTATAGCAAAATATATCCATATATTTTATAGCAAAATATATCCAAAAACAGATATTTTGGAAGTTTGGGTTTGTGCTCCTCCTGCCCTCAACCCAGCATTTCATAAAGATTTCTTTTACTTATTAAACATAAGCCTGAATTAAGAGTTTCATGTGACTTACTGATTGAAGATAATACCATATGCAACTTAATGAGAATTACACGAAACTATTAAGAGTTTGATAAGGTGGTCAAATGGGAAATATACAGACACCAATATCTATTCTATGAACCAACAGAAAATAGTTATAAACATGAAGTCCCCAGCCACAATATCAGTCACACACACACACAAAATAGCTTGAAAAAATCTTATAAAATATGCACAGTATATGTGTGTGTGTATTTCCTGAAAAACATAACTGAATTTCATAATTGAGATGTAAAATATTCCTTGATGGAAAGATTAGAGTATTGTAAAAACTTATAATAATAGAAAACTAAAAGCTAAAATAATTGACATGTTCTGTTTAATCCTAGAGAAAATTCTAATAATTTTTTGAACTTGTAAATGTATATATAAAGTTTATCTGAAAGATTGAATAGATAAGAATAGTAAATAGGAATAGTATAGATCTTTTCTACAGAAGACCATTTTCATCAGATTTGAAAACATATTTTAATGTTAAAATAATTTACAGTAGCATCATAGAGGTATAAGATAAGATGGAAAGATACACAGAACAGAGTTGAGAATCCATAAACAGATCTTAGTTTACCTAAGAGTTAAAATATCTTATGAAGGTGGTATCACAAATCAGCGGAGAAGGATATTTTTTAAAAATAAGGTGCTGGAAAAATTATTTGACATTTTGGAAAAGATAATACTAGTTTCTTATCTCACAACCGTAATAAATTTCATATGAATTACATAATGATTTCTAGAAAATAATCCCATAACATAATAAATTATGGTAAAATTTTATCTGATCTCAGTAAGGAAAGTGTCAAAGCATAAAAGCAATGGAAGAAATAAAAGAAAAATGCATATCTCTTTACTTAAATATTCAGCACCTTTCTAGGTTAAAACCCCTTAAATCCAAAAAACAAAAATAAGTGAGAAAAAATCGTTGGCACAAATATTCCAGCTTCATAACCAGCTTTGCCGTGCTCATTATTCCGTCAGAGAACAGGCTATTTCTGTGGTGGTGTAGGTTTCCGGCTTTTGTTCCAGAACTCACGACCTCTTTTTCTCCATTCACTGGGCACACGGAACTACCTTGTATTGAGGAAATCCTATCGTTTTCTTATTGATTGAACATCTACATAAAATATCTAAATATTTCCCTGCCTAAGGACCCTGTCACCATAAATATGATTTTTGACGTTGTATTATTTTAGACTTGGATTTTGTAACTGGAAATGTGTTAACGGTCCCTTTAGGAGAAGCCAGTTCATAAAATTCTCAGGGGAGAAGAAGAATGCACATCAGTGACAGGCAGATATGTGAGGTCAGGGGTTTTATAACGTTTCAGTTCCTGGCAGGTATGATTTACCTAGCAAACAAAACACCATGAATTAATCAGCTCTTCAGTTCCACTCTTGAAACTAGGATTGCTTTTGCTTGCAAAATATATCTATTGCATGAGTGCAATGTAAAATCATAGCCACATGGATACATGCGCCTTAGAAGGAAACAAAAACTAACAGCTGCAACTAAAATGGAGTAATACAGACTGGATTTACCCTCGTCCCTCAAACAACCATAAAAATGAAACAAAATATATGAAACAGCCATTGTCAAGGCACTGGGCATCAGGCAATGAAGGACAGTGATCCCCAAGAGATGGGAAACACTTGAGAGGCTTCCACTGAAAAACCATATGGATCATTTCAATAGAGGTAGAAAATCATTTAACAAAATTCAACAACCATTCTTGATAATAATTTTTAAAAACTGTTAGCAAATTAGGAATAAAAGGAAACTTCCTCAATCTGATAATGAATATTGATATATAATTTATAATTAGTTTCATAATTAATGTTGAAAGACTTATTGCTTTCCTCCTAAAATTAGTAATAAGACTAGACTATTCACTCTCACTAGTTCTATTCAACATTTAACTGGAAATTTGAGCCAGTTCAGCTGGGCAAGAAAAACAAATAAAAGACACCCATATTGGAAATGAAAAAGCAACACTGCTTTCATTTGCAGATAACTTGATTTTCTATGTGGAGTAGCTGATGGAATCTATTTTTAAAAAGGTACTAAAACTGATAAGCTAGTTTATCAATGTTACAGGATAAATATGCAAAAATCAATGGTATATTTATATACTAGCAAAAAATCAACAATTGAAGTTTCGTAACACCATTTAAAGTTGCATCAAAATATGAAATACTTAAAGTAAAATATGAAAAGAGATATGTAAGAACTATACACCAAAAAATCACAAATCGTTGATGAGGGAGATTAAAGAAGAGCTAAATAAATGAAGAGATACCTCATTTTCATACATCATATGGCTTAATATTGCAAAAATATTAAGTTTCTCTAAATTAATCTATAGATTTACACAATCCCTATGAAAATCCCACAGACTTTTCTGTAGAATTCTACAAGTTTATTCTAAAATTCATATGGAAATGCAAAGGACCTAGAAGAGGCAAAACTACATTGTTAAAGAAGAATAAAGTTCAAGAGCTAACACTGCTTGATTTCAAATTTATTATAAAGCTACAGAAATCAAGGCTGGGTGGTTTTGGCATTGACAATAGCTAAATAGATCAACAAAACAGGAAAATCCAGAAATAGACCCGTGAAAATATGGACAACTTATTTTGCCAAAGAGTAAAGACATTTCAGTGGACAAAGCATAGTCATTTCAATAAATGATCCTGTAATAACTGGATATCCATATGCTAAAAAATAACTTTGATACATATCTCATACCTGATATAAAAAATTAGCTGAAAATAATGTGTAGCTATATGTATGATCAATATACGCATGTTCATATAATATATAGATGTACGTATGACCAATGTATAATAAAAACATGAAACTTCTAGAACACAGAAGAGGAAATCTTTGTGATCTTGGGTTATGCAAGCATTTCTTAGATATGACACCAAAATCACAATCCATAAAAAAAAAAATTTATCCTAAACTTCATAAAAAAATAAAAATTTCTTGTCTCTATAAGATATTGTTAGGAGAATGAGAAGATAAGCCACAGACTGTGAGAAAGTATTTGCAAATCATATATCTGATAAAATATTTGTATCCAGAATATACAAAGAACTCTCAAGACTCAACAGTAAGTAAACAAACAATAAAAACAAGCAAAAGAGTTGAAAAGACACTTCACAGAAGAAATATGGATGGTATATAAACAAATGAAAAGATGTACAAGATTAAATTGTGCACTTTAATCATGTGCCATTTATTGCATGTCAATTATACCTCATAAAACTGTAAATAATTAGAGAAATGCAAATAAAAAGCACAAGGAGATAACACTACATACCTACAAGAATGACTAGAATTATAAAGACTGATCATATCAACTGTTGGGAAGGAGATAGAGGAATTGGAACTTTCATACACTCTAGGTGGGAATGTAAAATGATTCAACCACTTTAAAAACAGTTTGGGAGTTCCTTAGTTAAATACATGCTTACTATATGAATGATGCAGGAATTCTCATCCCAGGTATTTACACAAAAGAAATTGCATACAAAAACTTATGCATTAATGCCCATAGTAGTTTTATTATTAATAGCCCTTTGGTGCTTTGGAGCTGTGTGTTTCCCCAGAAAAATGTGTTCTTAAATCTAACCTATTCCTTTATGTGTAACCCATTGTAAGTAGGACCTTTTGATGAGGTTACTTCATTTAAGGTGTGGCCAACCTCAATCAGGAAGGGTCTTAATCCTATTACTGAGTCCTTTATAAACGGAATGAAGAGAGAGAGAGAGAGAGAGAGAGAGAGAGAGAGAGAGAACGCCAAGGAAACAAGAAACAGAAAGCAATGAAACCTGGAAGAGAAGGGAGAGTACAGCAGTCACCACCATGTGGCAGAAGAGCCAGGGATTGCTGGCAGCTGGTCTTCATGAAGAAAGCATCACCTTGGTGATGCCTTGATTTGGACAGTTTCATGACCTCAAAACTGAAAGCTGACAAATTCCCTTTGCTTAAGCCTGCCTATTTTCATGGTATTTGCTTGGAGCAGCCTAGGAAACTAAAACCGCTCCCAAGCTCTAAACAACCCAAATGTCCATCAATAGACGGATGGATAAACAAACAGTAGAATATTACTCAGCAAAGAAAAGGAATGAACTGCTCATACACATAACTAATATAGGTGATTCTCAAAATAATCTTTGTCAGTGAACAAAGCCATAAATAAAGTACATAACACATTATTTTATTTATATAAAATTCTAGAAAATACAAAGTAATCTTTAGTGACAGACATCAAATCAGTGGTTGAGTGGAGAGGGGTTGGGTGGGGGTTGGACAAGAAGGAGGGATTATCAAAGGGCATGAGGACAGTTTGGGGCTTGTTGGATATAATCATGATGTTGACTATACATGTCAAAACTTATCAAATTGTACACTTTACATATGTGCAGCTTATTGTACATCAGTTATGTTTTTAAAAAACTGTTGTTGCTGTTGTTTTTTAAATAAACTGTTTACAATAGTAAGTTTGAGAACTTGCCTCAATAGTTGTAGGACTGAGGAAAAGTGGGGCAGTGGTCTTGAGCCAAAGTCTGAGTGGAGGCAGACATTTCAAAGTAAGCCAATTTTTACACCAAAATATGGAATGTTAGAACTTCCCTGGAGAAGATCCATTCATGAAGTCATTCAACTATTCATTGAATGCCTCCCAAGGGATAGACAGTCTCATGGGCAAATAAGACACAGCAGTGAACAAGAGACACAAATCCCTGTCCTCGTGGAACATACATTCTAATGAGGGAGATTGAAAATAAACAAGCTACAAATGAGCAAGATCTGCGTAAGATATGCTTTAAAGAGTGGAATGCTAAAATTTAGTAGAAAATAAAGCAAGGAATGTGTGTCTTTTCTGCGTGTTGGGGTGAGTAGATAAAACAGCTGAGGAGACCTTGCTGAGGTGAGTACTGAATGAAGTCCTTAAGGAAGTGAGGACATGGTTAAGAGGATCCCCAGGGCGTGAAACGTTGGGCAGGAATAGCAAAAGTGCAAAGGACCTGCAAAGGATTCTGGGAAACAGGAGAAAGGCTGATATGGAGGGAGTGCAGGAAGAAAGGTGGGGTGTAGGTGAGTATGTGTGCATGGTAATGAGGTTATTGATCATGCAGGTCTTATTCTTGATTGAGATGGAGAGCCACTGAGGACGAATGGGATCCCTTTGCCTGATGGGTTGAAAATAAATTGTAAAGAGGGCAATGGTAGAAGCAGACCACAGAAGAGTACCTTGCAATAACCCTACTGAAAGAAGAACATGGCGGCTTGGACCAAGATGGTGGCAGTGAAAGTGGAGAGAAATGGTCCAATTCTGAATTTTGGTGAAGGTGGAGTTGAGAAACTGTGTGTGTGTGCATGTGTGTGTGTGTGTGACAGAGAGAGAGAGAGAGAGAGAGAGAGAGGAGTCAAGATTGACATTAGAGTTTTTGGCCTGAGCAACTGGAAGAATGGAATTTCTATTAACTGTGTGTTCAGGTGTGCCAGCTAGCAAGCTTATCTCAGAACTCTTTTCAAAAAAATTGAAAATCTGAGCTCAAATTTCTTTTTAGGTCTATGCTAGCAATGATATTTTCAGCTTTAAAAAAAACAAACATCAGCTCACTTGCTACTTGATTAGTTGTCTGCTTGCAAAGTAGAAGCAGCCAAAAAAAGTTTAAGAAAAAATTAAAAGCAAGGTCTTTTCTTGTAATTACCAAAGAGGCAAGTGAGAGAGAGTCTGGTTTTAGCTGCAACTGAAATTGAACCAATTTGTGCAAAAGCAGTGCTTGGCAGGTGTATATTTGGAGAAGCTCTGTATCCTATCATTTAATGTTCATTCTTATCTGGCTTTTGCCACCTTTGTTAAACCATTCAATTGGAGAAAAATAAGCTATTCCGTCTCTGGGCCATGACTTCAGCAGCTAAGAGAAGGAGCTGTGGAGGTAAGAGCAGTTGCTTTCATGGAGGAAGATGGGAGGGATTTACAGCGAAGAACCAGGAAGTCTAGAGGGGACTCTCATTAAGGTGATGGAGGGAAAAGACATGCAGAAGTAAATGCTCCAACCATTAATTACTAGTAAGAGAGATGATGCAGTTTGTTGTCCATCTACTCCCCACTCAACCTACATAGAACCCAACCACAGGAATCAGGATCTTAGGTAAGATTCAGAAAAGACTTAGACACTCACAAGGTCAGGGTAAATTGGGCAGGGTTGGGAGAAGATGAATGAACAACTGGACCCCAAATGGGTGGACAGATACCTAAACTGAAATCTGTACACTTCAAAGGAGGCCCCAGGAAGTCTTCAGTATAGGAACACTCAGGACAGGTGGCTGAAAGGTAATGGAGGCTTATAAAACCAGCCCCCCACAGCATTGGGAGAGGACCAGGGGAGGGGGTGTTCTCACTGTGCTGTCCCATACAGTAGCCGCTAACCACATGTGGCCATGAAAATTAAACCTAAATTAATTAAAATTAAATTAAATTTAAAAATGCACATCCTCAGTTGCACTAGTCACATGTCAAGGTTTAATAGCCCCATGTGGTTTGCTGTTACCATATTGGTCAATGCAAATAGAGAACACTTCAATCCTTGTCAAAAGTTCTTTGGGGGCAGTTTTTATAGACTTCTTGCAGCCAGCTCTGCCAGGGCAGGGTAGACCAGCCGCTCAACTCCATACGTCTTCAAGTGGCCTCCATGACATCTGATCAAATGTTCTCAAAGTCTCAGACACATCATCGGGATGGACTGCGGGGCAGAATTCCAGAGTATCAAAGAGATGGATGACCTGAGAGGAACTGTTGGGGCCTCTGCCTTATCATCTCTAATACATTCACAGAAATTGAGGGCAGGATCACTGCTAGTGAGTCCCAGGAAAATACCTCATTTTACCAAAGTGTCTGGTAACAATAGAGTTTTTATTTATAACAAAGCATTTTTCATGTTTCTACACTATTGCCTGAGCTACTCATTTTAAAACTACAAAAGGCACATAAATATGGAAAGGCTCTGTGGTGTAGTGCTACCTTTCCAACAAAATTTGTGATGTGACTCAGGGTGGATTGCTTGGACTGTCTGGGATTGAGTTCCTTCATCTATAAAATAAAGCAGTCTGATGACAATTTTAGGAATCTATGGCTGTGTCTGAGATAGCCACCCTTTTGGAAGCCTAATAAGCGACTTTAACTGCTAGACAGATTCTTAGGAAGGAATGTGGAGCTCTGGGCTTGCATACCCAAATCTAAAAAGCAGTGGGAAGTCACAGGTCACCAGCTGTAGAGTAAATACTGTAACATACATCTCCATAAAGCTGTGTCGTTTTCAAAGGCTTTCACGTGTATTTTCTCTTGACTATCACCATATCGAGCTAGGCAGGTAGAGAAAAATGCCAGTCCCACATCCTGAGTTATTTACCCAATCTTAGAGCTGTGGGTAAAATACAGCTCTTTGGACTCACAGTCAGATACTATTTTAGTTTGCTAGGCTACACCAAGCAAATACCATGAAATGGATTGGCTTAAACAAAGGGAATTTATTAGCTTACAGTTTTGAGGTCGTGAACATGTCCAAATCAAGGCATCATCAAGGCAATGCTTTCTTTCCGAAGATGGGCTGCCCTGAATCCTCTGCAGTCTTGGACTCCTCTGCCATGTGGCAACATCTGCTGGTCTCTCCTTTCTCTTCTGGGTTTCGTTGCTTTCAGCGTCTTGCTTCTGTGGTTTTCTCTCTATTTATATATTCATTCTGTTTATAAAGGACTCCAGTAAGAGGATTAAGACCTATCCTGAATGAGGTGGGTCACACCTTAACTGAAGTAGCCTCATCAAAAGATCCTACTTACAATAGGTTTACACCCACAGGAATGGATTAACTTTAAGAACATGCTTTTCTGTGGTGCATACAACTTCAAATCACCACAAATACTGCTATACCATATACCACACTGTCACATTAGACAATATGCTGTACATGAGAAATGACCAAGAGATGGACCTTGCCTTCACTGAGTCACAATTTTATTGGGAATACCAGACTCAATGATAATGCAGAAGATTTAGCAATTCAGAGGAAATGGGATCAGCACTCTGTTGGGAGTCCAGAACCCTGACCACACAGTATTTCTTCCATCCATTGACTTGCTTTTGTTTCCTCCTCATTCCCCATTTTGTCGATGGGTATTTCTGGGTTCCACCCTAAACCAGTGCACACTTCATCACCCTGCTACAATGCAGGCCCCACACTGTGGAAACACTCCTTCTCTTGCCCACTGACGGGCAGCTAGGATTTTGTTTTTGCTGGTGGTAGCGTAAGTGGGTGAGGGTGTTACGCTTTCGCTTGGCGTCAGCGGCATTCCTGAGTTATCTCCCGGAGCTGGAGGTCATTCAACAAAGGGCAAGAAGAAACACCTGCTGTGCCCTGGCACTGTCACAGGCGAGAATCTGCCCAGTCAGACGGGCATTCAGAGGCGCGGAGGAAGAGCTGTGAATTTCGTCACTGGCACACTGACATAAATTGGAGTTGAGCTCGAATGTCACAGCAGTTTGCTGGCTCCGGTATTCTTTCCCAACGACAAGTTTCTAGAGTGAATGACAACAGCACTGTGGAGTCTCAAAATCTGAGACAGTCCTTTGGAGTGGCTCTGAGCAACTTATAAATGAGTGGTCGGAAGGGGCTACCACTGTAGAAAATCTTCTTGGAGACTGATTTATTCACCCTTTGCTGTCTCCTATACTTGTTTGTTGACATGGTGAATTAGGGGTAAGTGACAGAACCACAGGGTTTCAAAAATGCGCTGTTTTTGCTTGTTTTCCCTAGGCCTCTGGATGTGCTGACTGGAAGAAAGGAACCCAGATAATTAGCCTTATATTTTCATGAAGTGAACTTTAACTTTGCATGTATTATACCCAATTATCAAGTGAACAAAAGCTGTGTACAGATTTATTTACTGTTTGACAAGCCAAACACTAGTGCAATGGAAAATCACATCAGTGCACAAAAATCATCTGAGGCCAGAGCAAGGTATTTTTGTTTTGTTTGTTGTTTTACAAATAAAGGAGATGGAAAGAGAAACAGACACTTTCTTAAAAATAAATAAGTGTAACATGGGGCATTTTTGGGACATTGAAATTGGTCGGAATGACGTTGTAATGATGGATACAGGCCTTTAAACATCAAAACCTATAAAAATGTACAGTGCAAAGTATAAACTGTAATGTAAACTATAGACCATGGTTAGTAGCAATGCTCCAGTATGTGTTCATCAATTGTAACAAATGTGCCACACTAATGAAAGATGTTGTTAATGGGGAAAAATGTGGGGCGGGGAGGAGGTGGGGTATATGGGAATTCCCCTTTAGTTTTGATGAATCATTGAATGAATCTAAAGCTTCTTTAAAAAGAAAAGAAAAGAAAATGTGAGCTTGAAAGGAATGTTTTGGTTACTTATATCGACTCAGTGGGTATCACTGAAATTTCACAAAAACTTTGTTCTTAAAAGTAAATTGGAAACAACTCAAACAGTACAAGTCTGCCAAGCTTGAGCTTCTTGATAGAAGGGATGTTATTTTGAGGGTCTGAGCCCAAGGTTCTGATACAAATAGGGTTTGGAGGCTGGCTAACATTAGCCAGTAGGGTTTTATTGTGGTTAGATTTTGTGGAAAGAGCCTAGAAAGGCAGACCTAAGACAGAGGTTGCTAATCCAGGATTTGCTTCTTACTAGCTGTGTCATCTAATGCACATCACATGCCCTCTCCAGGCTTCAGTGTCTTATCTCTAAAATAAAGGATTTGGGACCAGTAGTTCTGATCTGGGGACATTGAGCCTTGTGTAGCAACATTTGTCATGACTGGAGTGGGAGTGGGTAATGCTAGTAGCCTCTAGGGCAGAGAGGCCAGAGATGCTGCTAAACATCCTACCAAGCAGACAACTGCCCTCACAACAAAAAAATTATTCCTGGGGATGAGAAAGCATGATTTCAACTAGACTGGACTAAATTTTCAATAAGGTAACATCCCTCTCAAACATCCCATATTCTGTAGATAATTCGACATATCTCTTCCATTCCAGATTCCTTCATTTTATATTGTCCCAAGTTATCCTCAAAATAACTAATAATTTTCAGACTTTACCAAAAATAATGTGGATGATAAGTGCTGCTCTTAATGTTATAAAAAAAAATCAAACAGAATAAGTTTCCTAAGTCATTGGGAACAGTATCCTAATAAATATTCACAGTGGCAGGTTGGCAATGATTCAAGAGTTTCCCAAGGTATAATCTGTATCCCAGTGGTAAATTAATCTTTTTGGAAGCTATCATAATAATTATTTGGATATTGCTTGCTAGATAAATGATTTCTCAAATAATGTCTTAGGTAGTGAAAGAAAGCACAAAGCTTGTGAAAGTTCTAGATGGTGGGAACAAGGGGAGGCAAAGATGCCCATGTATGACTGTGGTTGCTGGGACTACGCATAGATTTTAAAAAGAAAATAAAGCTCAAAACGTCTTCCTAGCAAAATGCCCTTTCACATTCATCTTCTCCAATAGGGCCTTTGTTTAGAAGAATGAACATTTTCTTCTCTGGTCTGCCACTGCCTCTCTGAAGCCTGAATCAGATGTCCCACTTTGAACCCTTGAACCCTTGAACAGGCTTCCATGGAACTCTGATATTGGTAGCATTGCTCCTCTAGTTTGCTAAGCTGCTCAAGCAGATACCATAAAAGGATTGGCTTTCGACAATGGGAATTTATTAACTTACAAGCATACATTTTTGAGGCTGAGAAAAGTGTCCAAATCAAGGTATCATCAAAGCAATGCTTTCTTCCTGAAGACTGGCTACCAGGGATCCTTGGCTCTTCTGCCAAACGGCATGTGGCATTGTCTGCTGGTCTCTCTCTTCTCTTCCAGGTTTCATTGCTTTCAGCCTCTTGCTTCTATGGCGTTTTCTCTCTTTGTCTGAATTTCATTATCTTAAAAAGGATGCAGGCAGGTAAGAGGATTAAGACCCACCCTGAATGAGGTCGGTCACATCTTTTTTTTTTTTTTTTTGGTCACATCTTAAGTTAAGATCCTACTTACAATAGGTTTATACCCACAGGAATCGACGAACTTTAAGAATATATATATTTTTTGAGGTGCATACAGCTTCAAACCATCACAATTGATTTCTTGTATTTGATTATAAATGTTGGTTCATTTGTCTGCCTGCCTCTTTGGACTCTGTATTTCTGTGTCCTTTAGGGCTTAGCAACATTGGACATATAATAGGTACATGATAAATATTAGTTGACCCTGGACATTATGCAGACTGAGCAGACCTCTCCACCCCTTCTTGTAGAAGTGCTGGATAAAATCATTGTTGGATTGAGCCAAGCTCAAAGGCAAGAAAGGGATATCTCCAGATGCCAAACTCATAAATGTACCTCAAAATTGGAGAGGTAGCTTTTCAGTTTAGCATGAGTTGAGCCCATGGGGTACAGTAAATCCCTAAGGACTGGAGTTTAAAGCCCAGAGAAAAACAGAAACCATGACTTCAATCCCTTTATGTGAGGAGCAGCTGAAAGTTAGCTCCCAAATTAAAGCTGAGATTTGGGGTAAGGACTGTTTTTTCTGTAAATGTGGACTTATAAAAACTCCACCCATTGGCCTGGGAACACTACCAAAAAAACCCCATCCTGTCCTGGACTGGGGTTGGGAAAAGTCATCTTGGAAACACTGGGAGTCCAAGCCTGCACTGTACATAGGGGTAAAATCCAAACTCGTTCTGGGCAATGTGGAAACCTGCCAGCCAAGAATTTACTTCATATGCTTGACTGACACCAGAGAAACCACCAAGGCCTTGGAATAGGGTGCTATGAAACTGCCTCATAAAGGCATTGCTAGAGCCCAGGGCCCATAGGCACCCATGGAAGATCAGGCCTACTGAAGGTGGGCACAAAAGAGCAGGTGATGAAACAAACACCATGAGGGAGAGTCAGCACACACACAAAAAGGAATAATTCACTCCCAGGAACACAGAAATAACAGAATTTGAAAAAGATTTTTAAATGAGTTTATGTTTTGAACATTAAATATTTAAAGAAAGTATCTGAATATATAATGGATGAATAGGGAATTATGTAAAAAAGGAGGAGATTGGAAAAGCACCAAGTAGAAATTTAGTCACTAAACTAAACTGCAATAGACAAGTTAAACTGTAGACTAAACACAGCAGAAGAAAAGACCAGTGAATTGAAAATGGATCTAAGAAAATAACAAAATTCAATGCAGAGAAGTAGAGAGATGGAAAATATAGACAAAAAGTTAAAAGAAACAGGGTAGAATTAAAAGCTCTGTCCTATTTATGAAAATATTTCAGTGAGAGACTGAAAAAAGATTTCAGTTGAGAGAAAGGCACAGAGACAATATTTGTAGGGAAAATGGTAGAGAATTTTCCAGAATAAGAACTGCCACCTGACTCATCCCCTTACACTGATGGAGCTGTTTTTCTCTAATTAATCAACCAGGCACACGTGATGGCTGATTGCCTTATTACAAACTCAGAGGTCTAACATCGAGGAGAGGACAATTTTGCTTTCATGCAATTTCTGATGAGACCAGAAGCCCACACCCCAAACCATGTTCTCTTATGCCATCATTCTTTGTGACTGCTTCCTCCAACATATCTTTATAACTCCAGATAGAATTCTCCTCCCCAACCAGGGCTGGTTTCTTTGCATGGAGTAGTGAAAGTTTATTTTACCCCTAAAAAATGCCTAGCTTTTTGGACAAATTAATCCCTTTCTTTAAAAATTAGAGGAATTATTTTCACTTTCTAAAAATTAATACAAAGAAAAGAGGTAAAAAATAATATCAATTCTCAGTTATACAATAGTTTCTTCACACTTTGTTTCTTTCTTTCTTGCTCTGGGTAAATGAATGTAGTTAATTGGTCCCCTAATTTACTTACAATCCTGTGAAAACGATGACCTTGGGCTGCCTGACCTTTTCATTCCTGAATCAAAGAAACCTAAACTGTGAGACTTGATATTAAGCAGAAATCTTAAATATAAACAAAATGCTTTAATCTCTTGCCAGTCATCTCTCATTTCAGCCAGAAGTCCAAAGACCTTTTCCCAATCTTCTACTTGAAGTTGGCTTTCATAGGAAAACGAATAATTTTCTGAGGAAATAATCATATCAATAATATGTTTTATATTTTTTGTCTTGGACAACTGGTGTGGTAATCCAAGGAAAGGAATTGGACACAGGTAGCTATTGATCCAATAACCATAAATCTCATGCAAACCATCTTGGCTCAGCTTATTTTACAGTGAGTGAGAGAAAGAGGAAAATCAGTATTGAATATATGATATGATGATGCATCTACAGCAATGCAAGCATTTTGGGGGCTCTTTGTGCATGACATGAAAGACTTGGACAGACCACTAATAAATCCCTAAATCTTTAAATTATGAAGTTTTAAAGATTCCTAGAAATCTAGTTCATTCCTTTCTGTTTATGGATAAGTGAGCCAGGAACTAACCAGTTTAAAGTAACAAGGCAAGTTATAGCTAACTGGGATTCTTTTCTAGTTCAGTCCATGCCCCCCAATTGAACCACTCGATGCTCTGCATCCCTCCCACCCCCCTCCCCACTTGTTTCCTTTTGACACCAAAGCTGGCTACAGACTTTTATGTCCCTAATTTGTGGATCTGTGAATCATTTACCTAACTTTAAAAACCGGTGGAATTTGCTTTTATTGACCAAAATTTATAATGAATTATACTGATACCTGATTTGAACTTTTTTTTCTAAATATATCCTTTCATAGTCTGGGCTGTTAAATTGCTAGTTACTTGATAAATGGAAATGGAGTCATTTGGAATTTTCTAACCACTCATAGCATTTAAGATTAGGTTCCTTTGCTGACACTAGGGACCCAAAAAAGCATTGGTTTAAATAAGACAGGCAGGTTTTTGTTACCTTGATATGGAAAAGCCTGAAGGCATGCAGTCTGGGACCTGTGGGATGGCTCCCAACCCTGAAGCCATCGGGGAAACTGGCTCCTTCTAGTTCACCCATCAGCCTTCCCTAGCCTATGATCTTCAATTTCATAGTCCATTTTGAGTACCAGAGCCTCAGTATGCTGCAGGCAGATAATGGAAGAAGGGACAAAAAGAAAGAGACAAAAGGGAGCACAAGTTGTCTTTTCTTTTTTATAGGAGGTATCAGAGATTGAACCAGGGGCCTCATTAATGGAGAAGACGCTAATCACTTGAGCTATATCCGCTCCTATAAATTGTCTTTTAAGAAAAGTTCTCAGATGCTGCCACATAATATTTTCAAATAGATCTGCTTGGCCAGATTTAGTCATAAGGCCACACCTAGCTGAAAGGAGCAGCTCATATTCTGCATTG
The DNA here is from genome assembly GCA_029593785.1 of Cabassous unicinctus. Taxonomy (NCBI): domain Eukaryota; kingdom Metazoa; phylum Chordata; class Mammalia; order Cingulata; family Chlamyphoridae; genus Cabassous; species Cabassous unicinctus. Next base: position 36,647 of record JAQZBX010001459.1, on the reverse strand, counting down.
TGGACCGTTTCTATTGCTGTAGAAGAACCTGCTGATTCTGCCTCATTGTCATAGCTTAAGTCTTGGAAAATATCAGTTTTTACATGTGTTTTCACTTATGTAAATATGGTTTCAGAAAGACCTTTATTCCCAAAGTCTTTTCCATTTGTACATGCTTGGCCAGTTCAGACTCTGTTTTCATACAAAAGTGTAACTGAGAAGAAAAGCATTCTTCTCATGGTGGAAAGAGTTAGGGATTGGAAATCAGAAGTCCTTCATTATAATATTGACTTAATTTCTTTGTACTTCAGGTTTTTAATTCTATCAGTCAGCCAGTCAAAAAACATCTACTGAGCTCTTACTTTTTCTCCCTGGTTTAGGTGCAATACCCACCAAATTATTATCACCCCCTCAAGGAACTCATGATGTCACAGGAAGAAATAGCACTTCTTAAAAGTTTTCATTAATTTTGCAATGAAGTCATCATATTAGATCTATGAGTTTATAGATTTTTTTTATATTGGAGAATTCTGATACAATGAGCACAAGATTGAAAGATTAGCAAGAAGATCACAAAACAACAAAGTGGAAAAGACACATAGAAACTTGGAAAATGTGAATAGAATTTGGGAAATGCCTCCAGGGTAAATATGCTTTAGAATAAAACTTTTAGAGTTTCAAAATTCTACCATTGTGAAATCGCGTTGGACAAATAGTTTCAGGAAAAATATAGATGAGTACATTTAAGATCCTACTGCTGAAACCAAAATATCTTGGCTTCTTCCAAATATGACAACAGAGCCTCTGGTTTTTATTTTTCTCAGTCTCAAGCTATTTTGTTGTTTCACTTAACACTCCCTAATCAGATATGCCGTCTCTCCTGAAAAATATTGTGGCTTTGTAACTCACAACCTAATTCTACAAGATGAGAGACTTCCAGTGAGTATGGAGTATATATGTTGGAATGGTCCTCACTCCATACTGCATTATGAAAAGTTCTTTCCTTAAAACAAAATTCAACCTTATCAGGACTGGTTTGGATACAATGGAAGAAGGAGGGAATTTCCAAGGTCTGGGAGGGGAGGGCAAAGTGAGGCCTGATGAAGAGAAAGAATGAGGGATGGCAGGACAGAGCAGGCCTGAGTGGTGCTGGAGGGCCACAGTTAGAATGTGGTACAGGTCCTCAGACATATCATATCAGTCTAGAACCACTTGATCATCCTACTGGTTTACCCCTTAGTCTATAACCTTTCATTCTCTAACTGGAGAAAAGTGACAAAAGGTAAGAGTGGGGTCAAAAAAGGAGGGGTTGGGTGGATGGCTCCATGACTAGGAATAGAAGAATGAGAATATGGTCCAGAAGACTTCTCTGAGACCATCAGAAAAGATGCTGTAAGACACATGTCTCTCAACATACATGTAATAGATCTGAGAATAACTACCATAAAGATTCTGTAGCTCCTCTTTTGATAACTCTGTCTTTTGGACCATGATGATAGGACTTAAAAGCCTTCAAGCAGAAAACACTGTGTGGAAGGAAGGAACTGGGGAGATGAAGTTCACCCCGCCCGTCAGCCTTGAAAGAAGAGAATCCCTTGGGGAGCAGATTAGCTCAATGGCTGAGCACTGCTTCCCATGTTTGAGGTCCTGGGTTCAATCCCCAAGTACCTCCTTAAAAAAAAAAAAAAACAGGAGAATCCCAATGGATAGAGTGAGTAGCAGAGGCTGTAAAAATTAATGTGGCTGGATTTAGGAAAGTTTTTTGAAAATAACAAAGTAAGGAAAGGCATAGAAAGCTGGCCAAGGGTGCCACTGAAGACATAAGAATCAGGAGGCTCAACATGGTTTACTGATAGGATCCTATGTAGCCGCAGCCACAATTTTGTAGTTTTAATTCTGCTGCTCTTGTGTCTTCCATCTGTATCCATTTTTTAATCCCATACCCCCCTATTATTGGCCTTTAGTATTGATATAGTATCTTCTTTGCCACTGATGCAAGAATATTACAATATTACTGTTAACTATAATCCATGTTACATTAATTGTAGTTTTCCCACATACTGTCATATTCTTAACACCTTGTAATAGTGACATACATTTGTTCTTGTTCATAGAACATTCTTGCATTTGTACTATTAACCACAATCCTCACCCACCACCAAGTCCATTATCTTATATAGCCCCTAGATTATTCTCTAGCTTTCTTTCAACTGACATTTATGTCCCTAGACTGTTCCTTTCATCTGCATCCAATTTTTTAAAAAAGTTTTTTAAAGCAAACAGCAGATAGCATTCCACTTCATGTTGAATTCTGTCATTGAATATTCTTATTTTTTAAAACATAGCCACAATGCTATGATCATACCTAGCAAAATTAAAAATAATTCTTTAATATTACCTAATAACCAATAAAAAGTCCCCAATTTTCTCCAAGATTATTTTAACAGTTGTTTTATTTTAATCATGATGCAAACAAGATCCATTCCTTGTATTTGGGTTTATATCTCTGAATCCTCACTTATTCTTTAACAGTCCCTTCTCCCTGCTATTCTTTCATGTGACTGATTTGTTGGAGAAATTGGACCACCGGGAAAATATACTGCATTGTGGGTTTGGCTGATTGCTCTTCTGTATTGTGGTTCAACTTGTTACTTTATCTCCAACACTTCTTGTTAACCAATAGTTAGATTTAGAGTCTTAATTAGATTCAGGTTCATTTTTTTTAGGCTGTGTCCTGTGTGCTATCACATGTGACAAAGTCTAGTCGTTCCATTTATCATGATGTCAAAATTGATCGATGGCTTCCAGTGGTATCAGCCTGACTCCTTCAATATAAAATTCCTCATCAACATTTTACCTAATGAACTTAGCATCTATTGATGATTGCTGCCTACATTCATTATTTCATGAGAGTTTTTTTTGTTGTTGTTAAATTATGAACTTAAAGATTTTTAAAAATACTTGATTTCATTTCGATCCATTGCAGTTATTATTCTTTTTCGTATCTGAAATGGTCTGTCCCATTTAAAACCAATGGGAAGATCTTCAGATGGTCCCTTTGTCTTTTTCACGGGTCCCTTTTAGTCTCAGCTTTCTTGTTTTCTGGTCCAACAGGAAGCCCCAGGCTCATCGTGTTAATTCTCTCCCTTGACCTGGAATAAGCAATTTGAAGTCATAAAAAAATAACATATTGGGCCCATCCTTTCTGACCAGATTTCTTTGACCTCAGGATCTATACTTTTAGTGACAAGCTTAGGGCTTTGCTGCGAATTGAAAGATCTGATTCTGACACCTTTGCTATTGTTGTTTTCTTAATCAGTTTGGGATTAATTAATGTTGACACTTGCACACACACACACCTGTGCTGAAATCCCCTTATCATAAACATTTGAGAGGGTTACCTGAACTGTTATTCTCAGTGCTCTGGATAAACAGTCTTAAGAAATAATAACTTGGTCAAGGAGGATATTGGATTCTAATTCAAACTTTTTAAAAAGTTGAGAATTATGGGAATAAAAGCCTTTTTGGATTCATATTGGATCTTTGAAGAAAGTACTTCAATCAAGAAGGTAACTGGCACCTGGATTTTTGGGAGGTCAAATGCCCAAGAAGTTCTAATCCCATTTGAATATTAATAAGTAGTTTTGCTTTGACAAACAAAACTGTGTGAAAGTCTCAAGTGGCCAGACCAGAGAGATCTGGCTAATGAGGTCCTATGTCCATGACTAAACTCTTCAATATAACTTAGAAATCCAAATACTCTGTACTTCATCCTACTATTAAGTCATAATATAGTCTTTGAAGACAAAATGCTATAGGGAAGGAAAGTTACTAATTAACTCCCTGGGTCTTTAAAATAAGTATTCCCTACAGCTCTTTAAAATGAAACCTGCAGAGTCTGCTGGGTTGCCTTTGTGGTTTTGTGTTAGGCTCGTGGTTTGTGGGTTTGTATTCTTCTGTGCCTCTTAGAGCTGGGTTTGGTGTGAAGGCTGGGAGAGTTAGGGGAAGAGGAAGGCATTTGTCTTAGTTTGCTAAATGCTGCCCAAACAAAATCCCAGAAATGGGTTGGTTTTTATAATAGGAATTTATTAGGGTAAGAGCTTATAGTTTCAAGGCTATGAAAATGTCCAAGTCAAGTCATCGTCAGAGGTGCTGTCTCACCAAAGGTCGGTTGCTGGCAGATCCTGGACTCTTGCCATGTGGCAAGGCAAAATAGTGGCTGGTCTCTGCCTTCTCCTCCAGGTTCACTTTCTCCCTGAGTTCAGCTGTGGCCGATCAAGCATATGGTTCATCTCTCTCCTCTCCTCTAGGTTTCATTTATTCTAACCTCCAGCCTCTTTCTCAGTCTCTTGGAGTTTCTCTGTCTGTAGTCAATCTTGGAATACTCTTTCACATAACAGGGTAAAATGGCAACTCTCCTTCTCTGTGTCTCTGCTTTCAGTCCTCAGTTTATATAAGACTCCAATAAAAGCATTAGGACCTATCCTGGGGTCCTGCAATCTAATCAAAGGTCCTTAACTGAAGTGCTCTAATCAAAAGTGATCTAATCAAAAGTTCCCTTAACTGAATCTAACCAAAAGGTCTCACATACAATAGGTTTACATGGGAAGCAGGTGTGGCTCAATGGATAGAGCTCCCGTTTACCGTATGGGAGGCCCCGGGTTCACTTCCCGGGGCCTCCTTGTGAGGGCGGGCCAGCCGGCCCGTGCGGCGTGGTGGGCTGATGCAGCGAGACCTCACAGCAGGAAGCGGGTGTGGCTCAATAGATAGAACCCCCATTTGCCATGCGGGAGGCCCCGGTTCACTTCCCGCGGTCTCCTTGTGGGAGCGGGCCGGCCCGCGCAGCGCAGTGGGCTGATGCGGCGGGACCTCACAGCAAGGGGGAGATAGGCAGATGCGGAGGAAACACGCAGCGAATGGACACGGTATAACACAAGCAGCAAGGGGGGGATAAACAAATAAATAAATAAATCTTTAAGAAAGAAAAAAAAATAGGTTTACATGCAAAATAATGGGTTAGCTTAAGAACATAATTTTCTGAGGTCCATAAAAGACTCAAACCAGGACACCTTTCTACCTAAAATAGGGAACCTCTGAGAATGCCATTCTCATTTTTTCTCCTAACCAATGCTTCCTAGTTCCATCACCACTTTAATTAGAATCTTCTGGCTCAAAAGAAATAAACACAGAACCACTACTTTGTAGGAAAACAACAATAAAGATAAACAAAATAATAGATTAGGTTGATGAGGGGCGCCCAAGTGAAGTTCAAATCAGTCCTCCTGCAGCCAGCCCCCACCCCCAGAGAGATGGTAATTGAAATGGGTTTACAGGGGAGTTGCTTCCTCTGCACAGTTAATTTACTTGCTGGTATCAGTGAATTAGGACATTGGTTCTAATCCATAGATAATTGGAATAAAGACATGAGAGTGTGTTTGATTTTGAAAACGTGAAGAAAGTACTTGTAGTACTTTTCTGCCATACCACTTATTGCTAGTATTTCTTTATATGCCTGTGTTATACTTGCCCCTGAAAACTAGATTTTAGATTCATTGAGAGTAGAATTTTATTTATCTTTATTTTCTTGGATTTAGACCACTAACACTTGATATATAATAAGAGCTTGATATGGGTATGTTGAATGATTGATTGAATAAATGAATGAATGAGAAATTCATGATGTCAATTAATAACTTAGGCAAAAATAAAGATCAATATAGACCAGTAGTTCACAACTGAGGGCAAATTTCTCTCACCCAGGTGACATTTGGCAATGTCTAGAGATATTTTTGGTTGTCACAACTGGAAAGTTGCTACTGGCATTAGTAGGTTGCATTGTAGGATGTTTAGCATTGATGCTGCTAAACATCCCACAATACAAAGAAAAGCCTCCATAACAAAGGATTATCTGTCCCAAAATGCCAATAGTACAGAGATAGAGAAACCCTAGTCTAGACAAATCCATAACTGATTGTTGTTAGATACTCATCCTGGTGTTTTCATTCTTTTTTTAAATAGCAAATTTATTGAAATATAATTCATGTAGTATAAATCTCACCATTTAAAAGTGTGAAATTCAGTGGTTTTCAGAATATTCACAGAGTTATGGAATCAATACCACTATCTGATTTTAGAACATTTAATCACCCACAAAAGAAACCTGTACCCATTAGTAGTCACTCTTCATTTCCTGATCCCACACCCAAGTCTCTGGCAACCATTAATTTACTTTCTCTATATATGTATTTGCCTATTCTGGACTTTTCATATAACTGGAATCAGACAAAATGTAGCCTTTTGCCTGGCTTCTTTCACTTAGCATAATGGGTTCAAGGTTCATCCATGTTGTAGCTTGTATCAAACTTCATTCCATTTAATGCTGAAAAATATTCCATTGAATAAATATTTTGTTTATCCATTCATCAATTGATGGCCATTTGGGTTGATTTCTATTTCAGTTGTTGCACATTCCCACTCCAGAATTTTGATTTAGTTCTTTTTATATCTTTTTTAATATTCTTTATTCATACTTTAATTCTTTAGACATGGTTTCCTTAGCTCTTTGAGCATATTTATAATAGCTGACAAATTCATTGTCTAGTAAGTCCAATGTCTATGCTTCCTCATGGGCGATTTTAATTCACTGTTCTTTTTTTCCAGTGTTTGGGTTATATTTTCCTCTTTTTTTGAATAGCTCATAAATTTTTTTGCTGAAAAGTGGACATTTCAAAAATATAATATTCAACTCTGGAAATCATATTCCCCCAGGGTTTGTCATTGTTGTTGGTGTTATTGTTGTTGCTTTAGTTTCTTTGTGTGGTGACTTTCCTGGCTAATTATGTAAAATATGTATTCTTTCTTCTTTGAGGCCACTGAAGTTTCTGCTTGGTTAGCTTAGTGGTGAGCCAGTGACTGTACAGAGATTTCCTTAAATGCCTGAAACCCATAAGTCTCTTAGACTTTTCCAGAGGGCTCTTTCTGTCTGTTGGGTCATGTGTTCAATGCCCTGACAGGCAGTTTACAACTTTGCCTTAGCCTTCACTTCTTGAGGAGAGCCTCAAGATCAGCCGGAGGTGAAAGTTTATGGCCTCTTCAGGTATTCTGGGTCATATGTACAGTCTTGTGCATACATGCAGCCTTATAGATTTCCAGGAATAGCTGGGAGCTTTTCAAAGCCCATTATGGACATCTCATTCCTCTGCTTTCCTTTGCAAGCTTCTTATACACCCCAAATTATAACGCAGCCTCAAGCAGCTGTGATGTTAAACAATTGCTGCTGATTGTTTCCCACAAATGCCTGTGGATAGGGCCATTCACATTTCCACAAATGCCCACGCCCTGTGTCTAGCTAGCTCTGAATCAGGTCAAATAAAGACAAGCCCTGAAAATGCAGCCTTTTATTAAGCTGCCAAACAGGTAAATAGTGACAATCCTCTAGAAACAGGGTTTTTGGGGAGATTCAAATACATCCTTCCCCTGCCAGTGGTTGCCAAGCTGTGAGCTTTCACAACTACTGTCGTTGTGTAGTTAATTTCCAAGGCTACTGCAGAGGTGAAGAGAGGGGAATGGGATTAGGGAAATTTAAAGCACTGTAAAGCTCACTTGTTTTTCTTGATAAACCTAATTTCGTTGGAAACTTTCGGTTTATTAGAAGAGTTCTGAAAAATATTGATTTAGATAGATTTTGCTAGTGTTCTCAATGTTTTATGGAAAAACAGCATTTTGTTGGTTCTTACTCCACCATTCTGGAAGACTTTCCCACCTGTTTTTTCTTAAAATTAAAAGATGAAAGGATAAAAAGGTCCTCATGAATTTTCTAAACAGCAAAAAACTGTTCTGTCCCTTGTAGAGTGTAAGTATTAAGGAATGTCTGGAAAAATGGGTTTATTATAATTTCTCTTAGTGATGTTGTTGTTACTATTATTGCTTTGTTCAGCAGGTTGCTTTACTGATAAACTTTTAATGCTTTAAAAAGGACTGGTCCCATTTTACATTGCCACCAGCAATGAATGAGTACTTTCCTATTTCTCCACGTCCTCTCCAACAATGTTCCCTTTTTTAAATAGGAGCTTTTCTAATGGGTGTGAAATAATATGTCATTGTGGTTTTATTTGTATTTCTCTGATGGCTAATGATGTCGAGCATCTTTTCATGTGCTTTCTGGCTATTTGTATATCTTCTTTGGAGAGATGTCTATTCAAGTCTTTTGCCCATTTTTTAACTAGGTTGTTTGTCTTTTTGTTGTTAAGTTGAAGTATTTCTTTATGTATACTGGATAGCAAACCCTTATCAGATATGTGGTTTCCAAATATTTTCTCCCATTGTGTAGGTTGTCATTTTACTTTCATGATAAAGCCCATTGAGGCACAAAAGTTTTTAAATTGATGACATCCCATTTGTCTACTTTTTCTTTTGTTGCTTGTGCTTTGGGTGTAAAGTCTAAAAAATGATTCCCTAACACGAAGTCCTAGAATGATTCCCTCCTAGGAGTTTTATAGTTCTAGCTCTTATATTTATGTTTTTGATCCATTTTTAATTTATTTTTATATATGGTGTGAGATGGAGGACCTCCTTCTGTTTTTTACAAATAGAGATCCAGTTTTCCCAGCACCATTTGTTAATGTTAGAGAACAATGTTAAGAAAACATATATCTGAATATGGTTAAAAGAAGAAATGTTAGATTATATATATGGTAACAATTAAACTTTTTAAAAATCCTTGGAACTACACTACACAAACAGTGAACCCTAAGTTAAACCCTGGACTTTAATTATAAAAATATGCTATCATTAATTGTAACAAATATTCCACACCAATGTAAGGTGCTGGTGGTGGGGTGGTGTATAGGAATCCTGTATATTATGTGTGAACGTTCTGTAAACCCACAACTTCTCTAATAAAGAAAATATCATAATAAAAATTAAAAAGGGACAGGTGATTGATTCTGGAATTTCATATGCAGGTTAATATATACCTCGGAGTACACTTGGAACAAATTTTTATTCAAAATGTGTAGTAACAAGTTAATATAGAAACTTATTGCCATAGCATTCTGGATTACAGAATTAGAAAATGTTTTAAATAAAAACTGACTTAAAGATTATAGTGTTATAACATTGTTTACTGGACATACTAATAGAGCACTTCATTTTCCTCATAAAATTATGTTATGTTATTAATTAGAAAGAACAAGATACATTTATAAAACCTGTAAATCTGAAAACATTCCATGTTTTCTTTACACTTTTCACATGTCCTACTATCTGGCATTACAAATTTTGACTCATATTTTAAATGATTCTCTCTTTTTGTAACACTCTAAATATGACCTAATAAAAGACCTTTTAAGACAAATAATTTTTTCTGAATGTTACTGTGGTGAAGTTATAGAAAAATACATTTAAATGTAAAAATGATAATTAACATATTTTACAGTCACTGTGCTACAGATATTTTCCCATTTAATCTCTAAAAACTCTTATTATTATTCCCATTTTTCTGATAGGAAAATGAAGCATAAAGAAGTTTAGTGACTTGTCCAAGGTCACATGGTAAGGAAGTGGCAGAAACCTCCAACTCAAGCCTCTGTGTCTTCCAAACCCACGTTCTTTAGACTACTCATCATCCAAGGTTAAATGCCACTTAATGGTTTTGTGACCTAGCTGAGATCAGTTACTGTCTCTGAACCTCACTGTCTACATCTTTAAAATGGGGATGATAATAACCACCTTGTAGGGTTGAAGTATATAGCCTATAATGGACTAGCAGCAGGTTGGGTGCATAGTAGATTAAAATGAAAAAATCTTAGTGCCCTCAGGATATAAGAGGCGGCTAACCTAAGGAGAAATCTTTTCCTGTATCAACACATCATTAAAATGCAGCATATTTTTGTAGCATTTATATAAAGAAACTCAGGCCCTCTGTGGAATGCTTTTGGTGGGAAACATGCATTTCAGCTTCCCTATCTGTTTCTTATAATGGTAGGGGTTGTGAAAATGAGCACAAGTTTGCCCATTGGTAAAGCTGGGACTTGCAGTGATGGCAAGATGAGGGTCTTGGAGGAAGAGGTCCCTGGAGTCACGGACTAAGAATTGTTGGAAGGGACCTCCTCATGGATATTGACAGATTTCCCTGCTCTGCCCTATTGTCCACTAATTATCTGAATGCCTGACTTGTCATTGGGTAGTATTCACCAATTCTGACCCCTGTCCTCTGGTGTGGGGCTGCTGAACCACTGGCCTTCCTCAGTACTGCCCAGAAGATTGCATCATGGGGACAATATTTATTTACATTATGAAGGAACCTGAGAAAAGATTGAGAAATATGCTTGGCCTTAATTATAATGAATTATCAGATTATTTGGATTCAATGATCATTCAACATTGGTTCAGATTATCCTCCAGTCATGCTTCTGAATATGCGAGCACACCCCATAAATGGAGTGACAAATCACAAGAGACCCGGATTCAAATCCTATGCATTGACTTACCTCCATCGCTGTGTTCCTTGCCCTGTCTGTGGTTTCTCCACCACGACTTGCTCACTGCCTGTGTGGCTTTTCTGTAGAGTAGAGACTATTACCAAACAAGAACTGATTTTATGGTAGCTGTGCCGTGGGCTTTGCTCGTGTGTTAGTACATTGATGAAAAGGTATTGAATGACGGAGTAAAGTAATTGCTGTAAGTGATCTGAGGTCTTAACTTCTCCTTATCTGATCATTTACTATAAGTAATTCATAATGAATTTCAACATAATTGCTCCTTGGCAAACGATGCTCTACTTGCCTCTCACCTGGTGCCCTCTTGCGCGTGGCTGAAGGATCTGGGATCTTGAGATGGACTTGTCAATGAATCTAAACGCCTGTAAAACTTTCTAATAAGAGGCAGTCAGGACCATTTCTGGGTCCCTGAGAGTAGAATTGAAATTAAATTGAAATTATAATCTCAAAATTTTTTTAACTCTTTCTCTCTTACAGCCAGTGAATAGCAAAAAGTGGCAGAAATGGAGAGACCTGACAGCAGACACACATTACCTCAAGCACTAACTCCGTGACTTAACTAGTTGGCTGACACTGAGCAAGTTCTTTCACTCCCCTGATCCTCAATGTCTTCATCTGTAATATAGCAACGGTCATGTCTACCACACAGAGGTGTTCTATGGATTACAAGAGGGAAATTGTGTAAAAATCAACATCCTCCATATTGCCTAGAGCAGAGCACATAGAAACAGATGTTATCTTCCTTCTTTTCTTCCCTTCTCCCTCCTTTTCATGCTCTCTGCCCTACATAGTAGCATTCTACCAGTCCTTCTCTGGTTTTGACCATTAATACCAAAGGAAAGGTCAGGGGTCAAAGAAGAAGCTAGAGGAGGAGGTGGTGGAGCTAAAGCAGGCTAAGGCCACAGTTGGTCATGTTTGATTCTTAGGAGAAACCATACATTGCATCATTCCTCCTCAATTCAGCCACAGCAATGCTACAAATCTCATCACGTAATTGGAGTGTATTCTAGAAGAGAAAGGAGCCTAGGTTTTGATGGTTCTGGAGAGAACTAGATCTAGTATGTGGAGATAGCATGTGAACAGGCACTGGTTTTACATAAGATGGAATTTTTCTGTCAGTTGGAAATGTTGGACAGTGAAGATGGCAGCCTCCCAAGGTTGAATGGCTGTGTATCAGGGATCATACAAAGGATGGAGTAGGTGACAGCTGGGTCCCTCACAATTGTTCTCACCTATGGAATACTTTCCATGGTGTTCAACACACTTGTTCAGATGACTAAATCATACTAAAGAATTACAGGCAACTGTTTTGTTTGCTAAAGGCTGCACAAGCAATATATCAGAAATGGATTGGCTTTTACAATGGGGAATTATTAACTTATAACTCTGAGGCTGTGAAGATGTCCAAGTCAAGGCAGCGTCAGGAGATGCTTTCTCCCTAAGCTGCAGCTGTGGATGATCAGGCACATGGCAGCATCCTCTCATCTCTCCGCTCTCCTCCCAGGCTCATTGCTTTCAGCTTTTGGCTAAAGTGGGTTCCTCTCAGCCTCTGTATTCCATTCATTCCAGCTTCTGATTCCTAGGGCCTTCTCTCTCAAATTCTGGGTTCCTCTCTGTCTCTGCAGCTTTTTTTTCTGTACCTGTGGCTTTTATTCCTCCATTTATAAAGGACTCCAGTAAGAGGATTAGGACCCACCCTGGGTCACACAATCTAATCAAAAGCCATTAACTGAAGTAATTTAATCAAAAGTTCCCACCTACAACAGGCTTACATGTACAGGAATGGATTAACTCTAAGGACATGATTTTCTCGGTTCCACAAAAGCGTCAAACCACAACACCACTTTTCAAGCAATATAACATTTCATGGAGTTCTGGCATTCTTTTAAGAAAAATGATGATTTTTTAAATCTTCCATTGCAAGATAAAACACAAATAGCACAAGACAGTCATATTGGTCAGTGTTTTCTTCCTCATGTATCAGTTACCTATTGTTTCATTACAAATCACTCCAAAACTCAGTGGCTTAAAACAAAAATGACGCATTATTTGTCACAATTCTATGGGCTGTTGGGTGGTTCTTCTGTTGATTTCACCTGGGCTCATTCATGTAACTGCATTTAGCTGGAAGGTTGGCTAGGTCAGAAGGTACAATGTGATGGTGATTGGTGCTGGTTGTCATCTGGAGCCCCACAGTTTTTCCTCCTGTAGCTTCTGTAGGCTAGACTGGCTTTCCTATATGGCAATATTTACAGAAAACTTCCAAGAGAGAGGAAGCAGAAGTTTCAAGGTCTCTTGAGGTCGATATTCCATAACTAGAACATCACTTCTACCATATTCTGTTGGTTAAAGAAAGTCATAAGGCTAACCAAAATTCAAGAAGTGGGCAACAGATTCAGCTCTTACTGAGAGAAAGATGAAAATATTGTGGCCATTTTTCACTCTACCACACTCCCTATAAGCACACTACAACAACAACAAAACCAAACAAAAATAATATTCAAATATTAAGCAACCAGTTTTGAATATTCTTATATCTGAGAGTCATTTATGTATATAACTTCTCTAATTATGTGTCACTCATTTATTTTTATTAGTATTCTTAAACACCCACAGAGTATTTTCCTAAGCTTACAATGAACTATTCTGGCAGTTTTCTGTGCATTTGTTAATCTGGTGACACTGCTGGAAGCCACTCTTTGACAGAATGGGTACAGTCAGTTCTGTGAGGAATGAATAAAAAGATGGTAGAAAAATGTTAGAAAACAATCAATATCATAATGAAATCCCAATACCAGTGATAAAGAGAAAATGTTAAAACAACCAGGGGCAAAAGACACACCACATTCAGAGGAACAAAAATAAGGATGATAGCAGATTTCTCACTAGAAACAATGAAACTGAGAAGACAGTGGAGTGCCACCTTTAAAGTACAAAAGAAAAAAAAAACTGTCAACCTTAGCAAAAATATCTACCTAAAACAAAGGCAATAAGAAGACTTTTTAAGATGCACAAAACAGAATTCATCACAGGCAGATCTGAACTACAAGAAATGTTAAGCTACATTTCTTTCTTTCCCCCAGAAGGAAAATTATATCAGATGGAAATATGACTCAACACAAAGCTAAAAAGAGCACCAGAAAAGGTAACAATGTGGGAGAATATGTAAGACATTATTCTTAAATATTTAAATCACTTTAAAAGATAATTGATAGTTGAAACAAAACTAATAAAGTTGTGATATTTATAAGCTAACTATGTAGAAGTAAAGTGCATGACAATAGCACAAAGCCAGAGAGGTGAACAATAGAAGTGCTCTATTCTAACATTTTTATATTCCATGTGAAATGGGATAAATTTAGCTTGAAGGGAGACTTTGATAACTTAGAGATATATACAATAAACCTTGAAGCAACTACTAAAATAATAAAATAAAATAATAAAAAAGACAAAAGTGTCATAGCCAATAAGCCAACAAAGGAGATAAAATGGAATCATAAATAATCAAAAAGAAGTCAGAAAACTAAAAAAAGGGAAAAGCAACAAATGGAAAACAGATAATATCTTTAAACTTAAGTATATCAATGATCACATTGAATGTAAATGGTCTAAAACCTCTAGTAAAGTTGTATATCTATTAAATAAATTGAATTCCTAGTTAACAATCTTCTCCAGAGAAAACTCCATGCCCAGGTGATTTCACTGGTGCTTTCTACCAAACACTTAACAAAAAAATAACACCAATTCTATACAAATAATATTCCAGAAAATTGAAGAAGGACTACTTCCCAACTTATACTATGAGACCAAAATTGCTGTGATACCAAAACCAGATAAAATTATTTCAAGGAAAGAAAATTACAGATCAATATCTCTCATAGACATAGATATAAAAATTTTAAACATTTTATCAAATCAGTCCAAAAGTATTTGTACATGAAAATACATCATAACCAAGTGGGGTTTCTCTTAGGAATGCAAGATTGGTAGTACACTGAAAATGCTAATCAATGCAATCTATCATGTTAACAAACTAAAAACAAAAAAAGAATACAATCATCTTGACAGATGCAGAAAAAGCATTTGACAAAATCCAACACCCAAAACTGATTTTTTTAAAACTCAGCAAACCAAAATCATAACCTGAAAAAAGGGAATCTGTTGAAGACCTAAACTAATACCATATTTAATGGTAAGAAAATAAATGCTTTCCTCCTAAGATCTTTTGAACAATGGTCTGGAGCAATTGGAAATTCACATGAGAAAAAGAAAGGAAAGAAAAGAGTAAAAAAAGACTTCAATCCATACCTTCCACCATATACAAAAAATTAGCTCAAAATAAATCATATATGTATTAGTTTTCTAGGGCTGCTGTAACAAATTACCAAAAACTTTGTGGCTTAAAACAACAGAAATTTGTTCTCTCACAATTCTGGAGGCCAAAAGTTTGAAATTAAGGTGTCAACAGGGAAGCATTCCATCCAAAACCTGCAGGGGAGAATCCTTCCCTGCCTTCTCCAGCTTCTGGTGGCCTCAGGCATTCCTTGGCATGTGGCTGTATAACTCCAATCTCTGCCTCCATCTTCACATGTCCTTCTCTTCTTCTGCTGTCTTTCTTCTGTGTATCTTTCTCTCTTTTTTCAGGAGGTACTGGGGATTGAACCCAGGACCTTGTACATGGGAAGCAGGTGCTCAACCACTGAGCTACATCTGCTCCCCAATGAGAGTTGGTTTTTTCATTTGTTTGTTTGTTATTTAGGAGGTACCAGGGATTGACCCAATGACCTCGTACATAGGAAGCAAGTGCACAACCACTTAAGCTCCATCTGCTCCCCTCTGTGTGTCTCTTTTAAGGACACTTAAGATTTTAAGCCCACCCAGATAATCCAAGATGATCACATCTGGATATCCTTAACTTAATTACATCTGCAAAGATCCCCCCCTTTCCAAATAAAGTCATATTTACACAACCTGAGGACATATCTTTGGGGGGACCATTATCTCTTCATTACAATGTACTTAAAGGCAAAATCTAAAATTATAAAACTTGGAGAAAATCTTTGTCACCTCAGGTTAGCAAAATTTTCAAAGATATTAC
The DNA here is from genome assembly GCA_029593785.1 of Cabassous unicinctus. Taxonomy (NCBI): domain Eukaryota; kingdom Metazoa; phylum Chordata; class Mammalia; order Cingulata; family Chlamyphoridae; genus Cabassous; species Cabassous unicinctus. The sequence continues at coordinate 21,071 of JAQZBX010001459.1, read as the reverse complement.
ACCAAAAACGTGATGTATAAAAGAAAAGATTGATGCATTTTGTGTTTTTTGGCATTTTGATGTCATCAAAACGAAAAATACTTGCTCTTTGAAAGACATGGTTAAGAGAATAAAAAAGCAAGCCACAGATTGGGAGAAAATAGTTGCAAATCATATATCTGATAAGGGATTTTTATCTAAAACTCTAAAGAACTCTCAAAATTCAATTATGAGAAAATGAAAACCAAATTTAAAAGTGAGCAACAAGGTGTTGGTGGTAGAGTAATATATGTGACCCCTGTATGATATTATACATGCTTGTTTTGTAAGTTCACAACTTTTACTATACACTTGTTTATGTATGTTCAGGTATGAATGATATACTTCAATACATTTTTTAAATTTAAAAAAAATGCTATGAGACAGTATTTTTTTTAAATGAGCAAAAGATAAACCCAGAGTTCTGCTTTCAGGATGGTAGCATGAAGAGCTCTGCAGACAAAGCCAGAAAAATCTATTTTAAAAAAATAATAATAACCATTTAAAGTCTGGGAACTGTCCTATGGACATGCAGTGAAAGAATAAATATTTATTCAAGAAAATTTACTAAAACTCAGTAAGTACAGTGAGAGTTCAAGGCATTTGAGCCATATATCTTTCCTCCTGCCCCCTTGCAGCTCAGCTTGATGGAAACTCCACTCCAAGTTGGTGTGATCAAGAAGACAGGGCTTTTTCTTTCTCTGTTCTCAGTCAAGGATTACTGCATCTCACCAGCAGGGGCAAGTGGCCAACATTTCTCATCGCCTCCAAATCCAAGTCGAAGAGGCAAAACTCCTTGGGAGTGTGGCCAAGAGCTTGGAGGCTCATTTCCTCTACCCAGCACTCCCCTCCATAGTGTAGAGATTTTGGCAGACTGAGAAAAAAGGGGCCCTGATCTTTCTCCCCCACTTTGTTCATAGAGCAAGGTTTGCATACGGGGAGTCACAAGATAAGAAGACCAGAGACTATTGTGCTGTTCAGCACAGAATTGTGATCCAGATGCTCTGTCCAGGAATAGAAGCAGTCCATAAGAAAAGGGAGCTCCAAACCTCTCCCCAAAGTAGCTGACTTTATTTGATACAGGTTGTGGGATGTTCAGGCCTAAGGGTGCTCTTGAAAACAACAGTGCTTATTCTCTAAGAGCAACAAACTAAGCAATAGGTCAGCTAATTAACCAGAAGAACAAGAGAAAGAGACATCTAATAATAGCCCCTTGCCCCCCACCCCCATGACAGAGCAAACCTCAGACTGTCTTCAAAAACTATCCCTGGTCAAGTTTAATTGGACCAGACTGCTGAGCAATTTATGCCCCATGGCATTGTCAAAAACAATAGCCATCAATTAGTGATACCTGAGGGCTGGGTATAATACCAAAGGAGGCATACAGCTTAACAAAGAGATAAGGAAAAAGACAGTCAAAGAGCATCCTGTGAAAAACATTATCATCTTAGAGTGACCAAGTGCCTCATTAGGACTGCACCCTGAATAGCCAAAGCCACTTTGAAAAAGACAAGCAAAGTTGGAAGACTCAGACTTCTTGATTTAAGACTTATTACAAAACCACAGTAATCAAAACAGCATGATACTTGCACAAAGTCACACATATAGACCAATGGAATCAAATGAAGAGTTCAGAAATCAATCCTCACACCTTTGGACAACTGATCAAAAGATAGCCAAGGGCACCAAGTCCACTCAGTGAGGAAAGAATGGTCTCTTCAACAAATGTGCTGAGAGAACTGGATCTCCATGTGCAGAAGAATGAAAGTGGACCCCTACCTCACACCATATACAAAAATCAACTCAAAATGGATCAAAGACATAACTATAAGAACCAGAACTATTAAACTCCTAGAAGAAAGCATAGGTAAGCATCTTGAGGACATTGTAGGCAATGGTTTCTTAGACTTTATGCCCAAAGCATGAGCAACAAAAGAAAAAATGGATGTTGTGTAATCTCATGGAGTTAATTACTTGAATATGGACCACTAGAAAATAGAATGAGGTAGAGAATGGAAAGTTGAGAGTTAACTTGTGCAGAATTTGTAAAAAGGATGTGTGTTAATCTTTGGAAATAAATAGAAAATGTGAAAGCACAACATAATGTTTGTAACTAGCAGTACTATTATGTGGGTATGACAGTGGTTTAAAGAGAAAGTCTAAGGTCATGTATATTACTTAAAAGAAAGCTAAAAAATGTAACATGGGGATGTATAGCATAGTAAATATGAATATGGGCAAAATTGCATATATAAGACTGTATTTCTTTGAAACTGAGCTAAAATATGTTAATACTACAAGATGTTAATATCAGACAAAAAAACACATTATGTTAAGTGAAAGAAACCAAACACAAAGTACTACATATTGTATGATTCAATTTAATTAAAATGTAAATATAAATCAATTTATAGAGATGAAATTAGATTAGTGGCTATGTAAGGCTTGGGAAGGATAGAGAGATTGAGAGGTGACTGCTAAGGGGTGTGGGTTTTTTTTTTTTAATTGTTCTAAATTCTCTTGTGGTAATGAATACACAACATTGTGATTATACTAAAAGCCATTGATTATACACTTTGGATAGATTGTATGGTATGTGACTATATCTCAATAAAGCTGCTTAAAAATAAAAAATAAAATAAATTAAAAAAAATAGTTACATAGGACTCATCAAAATTTTTAAATTGTGTGTATCAGAAGACATTGTAAAGAAAATGAAAAAGACAACCAACAGGATGGGAGTAAATAATATGAAAACCATCTATCTGATAAGGGTTTAGTATACAGAATATATAAAGAAGTTCTTCAACTCATCAACAAAAAGAGAAAATAACCCAATTTAAAAATGGGAAAAGATTTGAGCAGATATTTCTATAAAGAAGATATACAAATGGCCAATAAATACTTGAAAAGATGCTCCATGTTATTAGGGAAATACAAATCAAAAGCACAATGAAAGGCCATCTCATACCCACTGGAATGGCTACTGTTAATAAAAACAAACAGCAAGCAGCAAGTGTTGGAGAGGATGTGGTGAAATAGGAACATGTGTACATTATTGATGGGAATATAAAATGGTGCAGCCACTGTGGAAAACAGTTTGGTGGTTCCTCAGAAAATTAAGTATAGAATTACCACATGATCTGGTATAACCATTTCTAGGTATATACCAGAAGAATTGAAAGCAGACACAAACAGATATTTGCACACCAATGTTCGTAGCAGCATTATGCACAATTGTCAAAAGGTGGAAGCCACCTAAGTGTCTACTCACAGCTGAAGGGATAAATAAAATGCAGTATATACATACAATGGAATATTATTTGACCATAAAAAGAAACAAAGCTCTGATGCATGCGGCAACATGGATGAACTTTGAATACATCATGTTGAGTGAAATAAGCCAGACACAAAAGGACAAATAATGTATGGTCTCACTTATATGAAATAAGTAGAATATGCAAATTCATAAAATCAGAAACTAGAATACAGGTTACCAGGGGCCAGATAGGGGAGGAGAATGGAGAGTTAATTATTAATTTGTATGAAGTTTCTCTTTTGCCTTGATGGAAAAGTTTTGTCAATAACTTTTTCTGTAGACCTACAACTGCTCTATTAAAAAATATAGTACAAGTCATGGTATATATTTAGATCTGAATTACAGGATTAAATGGGCTTTTTCTAACTAAAAAAAAGAAATAAAACATCACATATACCCTTTATTAATTTTTCCATTGGTAACATCTTGCAAAATTACAGTACAATATCATGACTAGTTAATTGACATTGATGCAGGCAAGATACAGAATATTTCCATCACCACAATACTGCCATGCTGCCCTCTCATAACTATACCTAATTCCTTCCTTTCCCCATCCCTTCCTTAAAACCAGGCAACCACTGATCTGTTCTCCATTTCTATACTTTTGTCATTGCAACAATGTTATGGAGTCATAAAATTTGTCGTCTTTGTATATGGCCTCTTTTTATTCAGAAGAATTCTCCAAAGCTTCATCTAGTTTATTGAGTTCAATAGCTCATTCTTTTTTATTGCTGAGGAGTATTCCATGGTATCGACGTATCACAGGTTGTTTAACCATTCACCCATTGAAGCTTATCTGGGTTGTTTCCAATTTAGGGCTATTATAAATAAAGCTACAATGCAAGTTTTTTGTATGGACATAACTTCATTTCTCAGGAATAAATGCCGGGAGTGCAGTGGCTAGGTCCATTTGGTAGGTACCTGTTTAGTTTTTAAAGAAACTGCCCAACCTTTCCAGAGTGGCTGTATATTTTACATTCCCACCAGCAAGGTATGAACAATCCAATATCTCTATATGGTTTCCAGTATTTGGTATTGTCACTATTTTTTTTAGTTTAGCCATTCTGATAAGTATGTAGTGACAGATCATTTTGGTTTTTATTTTCATTTCCCTAATGGCTAATGATGTTGCACATCTTTTAATATGCTAATTTATCATCTGCATATTCTCTTCAATGAAATGCCTGTTCATGTCTTTTGCCCATTTTCTAATTGTATTGTTTGATTATTTACTGTTATATTTTGAGTATTCCTTATATATTATTCTACATACTAGTACTTTGCTGGATATGTGGTTTGCAAATATTTTCTCCCAGTCTAAAGCTTGTCTTTCATCTTCTTGAGAAAGTCTTTTGCAGAGCAAAATATTTTTTATTTTGATAGTCATCTTTATCAATTTTTCCTTTTATGGGCCACTCTTTTTGTGTTGAGTCTAAGAATTCTTTGTCTAGACCTAAAACCCCAACTCTCTCCTATGGTGTTTGCTGTAAGTTTTATGGTTTTACGTTTGGTATTTACGTCCATGATCCATTTTTAATTGTTTGTATAGGGTGTGAGGCACAGGTTGTAGCTTTTTTCCCCTATTGATGACCAGTGATTCCAACATCACTTGTTGAAAATGCTTTTTCCTCCATTGAATTGCTCTTGCACCCTTGCCAAAAATAAGCTGGGCATATTTCGGTGGGTCTATCTCTGGGTCGCTATTCTGTTCCATTGACCTATATGTCTCTCTCTCTCTCTCTCTCTCTACTAATTCCAAAAAGTCTTGATTAGTAAAGCCATAGAATAATTCTGGAAATATGTATACTGGTTTATCTGGATTTAGTCTTCTCTTTCAAGGTTGTTTTACCTATTCTCAGTGCTCTGCTTTTTCCCAGAAATTTTAGAATAATCTGGTCTATATCTACAAAATCTTTATGGAATTTGACAGGAATTGTGCTAAATATATCTATCATTTTATGAAGAATCGACATCTTTACTATGTTGAGTCTTCCAATTCATGGATATGGTATGCTCTCCATTTATTTAGCTCTTCTTTGATATCTTTCATCAGTATTTTGTAATATTCAGCATAGAAGTCCTGCACATATTTTGTTAGATTTACACGTTTTTCATTTTTTAGCAATTGTAAATAGTTTTGTATTTTTCATTTTGGTGACCACATGTTCATGGCTATTATGTCGATATACAATTAATTTTTGAATCTTGTCTTGTATCCTGCAACCTTGCTGAACTCACTTATTAGTTCTAGGAGTCTTTTTTATGTGTTTTTGTAGGTTCCTTGAGATATTCTTTTTAGATAATCACAATCATGTCATCACCAAGTAGAGTTTTATTCCTTCCTTTCTGACCTTTATGCCTTTTGTTTTCTCTTCTCACCTTATTGGATTGACCAGGGCTTCCAGTTCTATGTTGGAAAAGAAGAGCGACAGCAGACATTTTTGCCTTATTCCTGATCTTAGTAGGGAAGCATTCAGTCTCTCATCATTAACTATAATGTTAATTGTAGGGTTTTTGTAGAAGCTCTTTCTCAAAATGAATTTCCTCTCTATTCCTATTTTTCTGAGAGCTTTTATCATGAATGGGCATTGCATTTTGTCAAATGCTTTTTCTGCATCAATTGGTATTTTCATGTGGTTTTTCTTCTTAGGCCTTTATATGGTGTATCATATTGACTCATTTTTGAACATTGAACCAGCCCTGCATCCTGGAATAAACTCCACTTGGTCATGATGTATATACTTCTTTTTATACGTTGTTGAATTCTATTTGCTAATATTTTGCTAAGAATATTTGCATCTATGGTCATGAGGGATACTGTTCTTTAGTTTTCTTTTATTTATTTATTTTTTGTACAGTCTTTGATTTTGATAGTTGAGTAATTCTAGTTTCATAAATGAACTGGGAAGGGTTCTTTTCTCTTTTATTTTCTGACAGAGATTGTATAGAATTGGTTTTAATTCTTTTTTAAATGTTTGCTAGAATTATCTAGTGAAATCATCTGTGCTAGAAGAATTCTTTGTTGGGAGATTTTACATTATAAATGCAATTCCCTTAATCATTATAGGGCTATTCAAAGTATTTCATATTGGGTGAGTTGTGGTTGCTTGTGTTTTTTTGTTGTTGTTTTTTTTTTTGAGGAATTTGTCCATAATTTGACAAATCTATGTGTAAATTTGTTCATAGTATTCCCTTTTTATCCTTTTAATGTCTGCAGGCTGTGTAGTGGTATACTGGTATTGGTAATTTGTGTCTTCTGTCTTTTTCCTTTTCCAGCCTTTCTAGAAGTTTGTCAATTTTATTGATCTTTTCAAAGAACCAGCTCTTTATATCCTTGATTTTTCTCTATTGTTTTTCTATTTTCAATTTCATTTATTTCTGTTCTTTATCACTTCCTTTCCTCTACTTGCTTTGTAACTATAACATTTGTGACTGCAAATACTCCCCAAATCTTCTGGTTCTATAGGATCTGAACCCACTCAGCATATGTCAAAATGGGGCCAGCAGAGGCATAGGTCTTCCTACTCTGTCACCACCTAGCAGAGAACCTCTGTGAGCCAGACAAAGAGACTGGAGGCCATGACAGATACCCTGCTTCTTGCTTTTTTAAAAGAAAACAAGAAGTGTGCAGCTGCAGTAGGGAGGAAGACTCATTCATTAGTACTTTAGACTCATGCTATCACACCCAGTGCCTATGTTATAGGAGGAAAATAAAGAAGGAGAAAGAGGAAACAAACTAGATTAAATTTTTGGTATTTTATCATGTAGATGAATCAACAGGCCATCTTCTCTATTTGGCAGCTTCACAATGCATTAAAGATCCTTTTGTCCAACAAGAAAGAGAAATTTCCCATTTCTCCTGCATTTGGATGCACCCACCACCATCCTAAAGACAACCCTGACCACAGACAGAAATATCCAGGACAAAAAGACACCCCTGGATGAATTTACACTTGACCTGTATGTGTGGTGAATGAACACTTTCTTTCCCCACAAATGGGTCAAGGGTTAGGGCATTTCAGGGTTGAAAGGCAAGAATGCCAAATTGTAGTGAACACTTTTAAGAAGCAGAATTATCAAATCCAGGAACGATCAAAGCTAGCAGGCACAGCATGTATCCCGAGTGCACTTGTTATTGTTTGTAGAACAAGCTCAGCAATAGGATTTGCAAACCACTTTGAATCCGACAAGAACTCTGACCCAACACCATGTTTCTCACTACACTGGGCAAGTGGAGCCAAAGATGTGTACATTCTCTGCAGGACCGAAAGGAAAGGTCACCGGGTGGGTGAGATATGAATATATTAGTTTCCTGGACACTCAGTTTACTAAAGAAGGATTAACAGGTCCTTGATCTGTGAAAGCACTCGGATTACTCACCAGTATGGTACAGAGAAAGGATTGTTTGTTGTGCTGGTATGAGGTAGCGGCAAACTTGTGGAGAAGGATGTTACAACAAACACCACATGGAGCCTTGTTAGCTTGCCCAGGCATTTCAGAAGAGCTGCAGAATGCACTCCCTTGGAGAAGTGCACATGTGAAGTTAGCCTGACACAGGAAAGGTTTGGGACCAAAGGCTACTCAATTTCTAGAGTAAACTCTCACCCTTTGACTTTTGGTCAAGAATAGTGCTGGGCTTGTCGCAGCCTCTGTCAGCAACATTTAGATCAGCTCAGGAGAAAGCAGCAGGACTTTTCCTGCCTCCAGTGAGAATGCCAACTGTGGATGACATCCTAGAGCATATTGGGGAATTTCATTTTTTCCAGAAACAAACATTTTTCCTCTTAACGCTGCTCTCAGCAGCCTTTGCCCCCATCTACGTGGGCATTGTCTTCCTGGGCTTCACCCCAGACCACCGCTGCCTGAGCCCTGGGGTGGCCGAGCTGAGCCAGCGTTGCGGCTGGAGCCTGGAAGAGGAGCTGAACTACACGGTGCCCGGCCATGGGGACATGAGTGGAGCCTTCGCCCGCCAGTGCAGGAGGTACGAGGTGGACTGGAACCAGAGTGCGCTGGGCTGCGTGGACCCGCTGGCCCACCTGGCCATCAACAGGAGCCACCTGCCACTCGCCCCCTGTCAACATGGCTGGGTGTATGACTGGCCCGGCTCTTCCATCGTGACCGAGGTGAGTAAGCCTTAACTTGGGTGCTCAGAAGTCACAGAACAAAAAAGTAAATAGCTGAACTTTTCTTGAGAAAGAAACCAGCAATGCCTTATTCTTCGGACTATGCCAAGACATGATCTTCAGACTCTGTATCTTATAAAATCCTAGTTTCCCAAGGGAAAAGATGTAGCTTCTTATTTACCTGCAGTATGAGTGGCTTAGTCCATCAAATTCTGACAGTAGCAATTGTAGTGTATGCAAGACTCCATGGCTAGAAACAAACAAAAGCATATCAGAACTCCTGGAAATAATGCTAGGAAAGGGAATATCTCCAAGTCTCCTCTTTTTCTGGAACCCCATACCTCTTCCTCCATTCTTCCAACATGCAAATGGATACCTGAAAGCTTAGAGGATTCACCTGAACTGTGCCTTACCTTGATACAATGTACTTTTCATTTGATGGCTCTTTTTTTCTCTTGAATTTGCTTAAAGTGTCTATATAAAACCATTTGGGGTTAGAGATGATGCTATGATATTATTATTTTATTAAAAAGTAGAGTCACACGACTAAAAGCTGTGTGATGCTTCATTTCTAAAACCATAGAGAAAGCAGAAAAAAAAAATGAGACACTTTTATTCAAGGCAAAGCAAAATGGGGAAATGAAATTATTCTGAAAAAGCCAATTTCCTAGCTTCAGTTAAAGTATGCTGCTTGGATAATGTGAAGACATTCCATATGAAGAGATGTTTGTGTAGAGGAGCCTATTTTTAAGGAGAAAAAGTGGTCAAATAGCTGTAACAGAAGTGGAGTATTCAAATATTTAACACCACACAACTGAACCTCATCCCCTTGTGCAGATATGAGGAAACCGAGGCCCTGAGCAAAGAAACGTTTTGCCCAAGGTCACAGACGAAGTTAGTAGATTAGTTCTAGAAGAGGATCTCCCAACTTCCAGGCCAACATCTGTTGTCCCTATTGCAAATGAGAGCAAATGTCCTAGACTCTAGCAGGACATTCCTAATCTCCCTGCTATTGAAGAGATACTTCATAGCACAGACATTAAACAGCTCAGCTGCCTCGTGGCAGCATTTGTTGGCATCATGTTGACACATCTATTTGCCTCTGTGTGTTAAAATTAGAAAGGGAAAAATGACCCATATGTGTGTGTGTGTGTAATGTAGTAATTACCCAATTCCAGCTGATTTAGCCAACAATATCATTTAGCTTAATGACATACTCCCATATGGAATGCAAAATGAATGGAGGAACAAATCTTTTGATTGTGTAAAGAAAATAAACCCAGCAAGAAAATAGTTGGTTTATTGCCATTCAGCCACATCACTTCAATTCAGGTAATATTTAATGAGCGCCATGGGCTGAGCTGTGTCGAACAGGATGCAAATGAGATTTTCTTCTCTTTCTTTTCTGTAATGCATCTTGCACCTGGACAGTTTAACTTCGTGTGTTCCAATGCCTGGAAGCTGGACATGTTTCAGTCGGGAGTGAACATAGGATTTTTTATCGGATCTGTGGGTATCGGCTACGTAGCAGACAGGTAGGTGCAGTACAAACTTGGTGAGATTTAAACAATCTCACGGGTGCTGAAGACACCTGCTTGAATATCACCCTTTCCCCCAAGTACCCAGACCACACTTTCTTGGCCCTGATGTTGCTTTTCTTTACAACCTTGGATTTTTTCCTGCTGCTTTGATAATAATGGCCAACATCTTCATTTTCAAGATCCCAGGGGTCAGAAAGGCATGTTTCAGCATTAGGCTGCAATTTTTCCTTGGGGGTTATCACAAAAGCTTAGCATTCAAGGGAGAGTAAGAAGATGATTTAATTCCTATTATAATTCCCAATTCATTCTGGTGATGTGATCTGTTCCAACTCGTCTTCTGCTTGCCTTTCATTGTACAGGGACTACCAGCAATAGGCCAGGGTAGACTCTCTCCCTTTCTGTTCTTTCTCAGTCCACCAGATGGCTGGATTTCTAAACTGAGCCCATGTGGCCAGATTTAATTTTAAGTATGGAACCAAGGATGCAAATTGATTGAAAGGGAAACAGGGACTGGCTACACTGAGAGATGTAAACATCCACTTCATCGTTAGTCCCTGGAGAAAGATGAGGCAAGGTGTCTCCACATGCAGTGCACAGCACATGGCCTTCTCGGGTGGTCCCGTGTCCTCGAGTGGGCAAGGTATTCGGTGATTTCTGCTATTCAGGTCATTCCCTGTGACTTTTATTTACCCAGACTCACTGTGCTGAGTTCCTTATAGACGTGCATCTTTGCTCTGTTGAAGACCAGCTAGATACTTTTAGAAGTCCTCAAAAGGGAAAAGTTCAGAAAAAAGTGTGCATTATACTTGAAAATCATTTTCGACAATTTCGCCACCTGGGTTAATTACTTGAGACTGATCATATCTATTGTTTCATTAAGTGTCTTCTATGGGTCAAGCCCAGTGCTCAACATTCTGGACAACTTCAGCCTTGTGAGGAAGGACCCATTTATCCAAAGAAGAAAGCAAGGCTGAGAGGGGTGAAAGGGGTAAAAGGCAGTGTCCCATCTGACTCCAAAGACTGTGCTCCTGATTCCAAGGGCTCACTGCCTATAGCACATTCCACCGTAATCGCATAACAAGGAAGTGGACTTAGCAGATAGAGGTTTTGAGACCCCCTAGTTAAGAAAAAACTCCCACTTCAAAACACAAAACCAAAAGAACAGTCTTGAGGACAGAAAGTTAAACCAATCTCAAAGCTTACATTTACTCGTTGCTTTTCCCTCACTTGAGGTGTTAGATGCAATTCCAGTGTTAGCTGTAATGTACATTGAAGTGTTTCTCACACTAGATGGGAAGTGGCCCAGTGAGAGTTACCTCACCATTTCAGTCTCAACATGTGCCCACTGCTCTGGACTCAGGAAGCCTGCCATACGCGATGCACAGTGACATTGAAATGGGTCTAGTGGCATAGCTATAATTTACAATCTTACAGTTCACCTCTTTTTAGAATCCCAAGCAAAACGTTCAGAAATGGTTTCCTTTTCTTTTTTATATTGCAAAAGAAATAACTATAATATAGCAGTAGCTCTACTCCCTACCGGAAATGCAAAACTGCTTTGGTATTTATTGTGCCACGGATCTGTCAGATCATGTGTGTTTGCCCTAGTAAACAGATAGACAGGGAATTCCGAGTGAGCAACTAATAAATAATATTGGTAGGATGGATGCTTATGAATCCATCTGTAATATATGTATATTTAGTTGTAGATGGATATATATATCCATATATAGTCTTAAAATCCATCTGTAACATATGCACTTAATTATCGGTGGATGTATATACCCATCATTCTCTCTATATATGTATGTATATATATATCATTTTAAAACCCATCTGTATATATATATATGTATATATGTATACATATATATATAATAGTAAAGTAAACTTTATGCTTGTTACTCTCCCACCCCTTCCCCAAACTATATCTGTAATATAGATAAACACAAATATATGGGCATAACATTAAATGTAAATAGAATATTTTCTAATATGTTGTCAGACTGGATTAAAACTTGCAAAAGTGCCAAAGGTTGATTCCAAGGACTTAACGTATTAGATTCACTGTGGTTATCTGCATTTTTACAAGGACCTGGGCTCACTGTGGCAGCAGGAAGGAGGAAGAATAGAAATTGAATTACCCAGTCCAACAGCAGCTCCTTCATCCACTACGCCACTTTTTTAGCAGTCTACTCAGCCTCCTTGACAAGGCTGTTCCCAGAATTTTATGTGGGTGGCTTGTGAGGTGAAGAAGAAGGTTCATTTGTTTTTATTTCTATTGCCATAGAATTGAGGAAGACTTGTTTAGAGATCACCCATTAAGTCAGGAGAGACACATTAACAGGTCCAGTCTGGACCTTGCTCTGCCTTCTGACCATCTCACCAAGCAGGTGCCTCACTTTCTGTTACTCCCTCCTTCCTCTGAAAGGTGAAACCATCAACACTCAACTGGCAGGAAAGGATGTGAGCAAATAGGTGACCGAGCCTCAAAATGAGTTAAATAAATGAGTTAATTATTCTCATCCCACTCAAAGAGTGGGAGACCTGTTAAAATTCTCTACTGACAGTGCATTCCAGAGTTATAACCCCCTGTCAATTATCCACCTTCTTGAATGACTTCATTATTTGAAACCTCCTTTGGAAAGTTGACTGCTCATTATTCTTTCCCAAAAGACTGAGGACGTATCTTGAGTTCTTTTCCTTAAACGGTCTAAAGTTTCATCGATTGTTTCTCTTTCTTTTGTCCTCTTTGTGCATGTGTGTGAGAGCACAAATGCTGACCTAATACAATAACACAACCAGCATAGAGTTCCAACTGCAGCCTTATTCCAGAAATCTTGTCTCCCAGTGAAGCTTTTCTGCATCATGGGTTTAGTTTTCTGAAGGCATTCAGGCTCTGAAGTCCAAATGATGATTTTCCCTCTCATTATCCAAAGGAACATTACTGTGGTGCTTTATTATATGCTTGAGTCAACTGTGGGAGTTGAAGAATTAATTACCATTTAAGCAAATGTACAAGTAAAGTTAGATTTTAAACTCTTTGAGGGTAAAGGAAAGAGTTTGGGTAGGAGAATGTGGGAAGAAAGGCTGAAAAATGATGTTGGGATATGACTTTAGAAGGCTTTGAATAAAAGGCTAAGGAGTTATATATTTACAGTGGAAACCATTGAGACTGAGGATTAAGAAATGATATGGTCAACACAGCATTTTTAAAAATTTAATAGTTTACACATCAATTACTGATGAACTCCTTGCACTTTAATTTTAAGATCAAATATATTTTAATTATATAATAACATATTCTTATAAAATATTATTAAATATTTATATGTTAAATACATGAAATATATTAAAATACAAATATTTTATATGAATATAAATATATTTTATAAACATGTATTAAATATAGAGAATGTTATTTAATGTATTGAAATTATCATAGTTTAATTAATAATCCAAAATTAATTATTAATAGTGTTACCAATTATTTTCACGTAGTTATTATTTGAAATGGGCATTGGAATAGAGTTGCCTAACAATAAGCGCCACCATTAGCATGTGCAATTCTAATGACATAGAGCACTAATTACTAATCAGATTGGAGTGGATAAGCCAAGATTAAATAAAGCATTATGTTCAATGAAGAATTTTTTAAAATATTCACTAACAACTGATTAGGGTGCCTTTTAGAGCAAAAGCAGGACTTTATGAAAATGTTGACAGTAAGAATACTGAGACTAACTCTCAAATCAACTTTCTGAGAGTCAACATTGCAAATAGAAGGTAGAAAGGAAGGGAGAGGGAAACCGAGGCTATGTGCCCAGCTTTCACATGTAATATCTCATTTAATCCTGTTGTCAGCTGGGCCAGGCAGGTGTTTTCCAGGTGAAGAGATTGAGAAGAGTTTAGTAACTTACCCAATGTCATAAGTGGTAAAGCCAAGATTAAACTCTGGTTTCCATTTTTTTCCTCCACTCTGGGTACTGAGGCAACTCACCGAAGTCCCTAAACTGATGAAACCTAAATCCCTCAAATAAAATTGCTTTCCTCTTAGGACACTCTATAACAAAGGTCCTATGGCATGGCAAACTGGGAAGAAATGACGGCGTGACACCAAAGACTGTTTCCATGGAAGCATGCAAATACCACAAAGTCCAAAGCAAGGTTAAAACGAACAGGAGAGAATAGTGAAAATTTGAGTTTTGGGTTTTTCCAAAGCAAAAACTCTCTTGGGTGGGCAGTTGGTTGAGGCTGTTAGTGCAAAGGCTCTAGCTCATATGATGATGCAAAACCTAGACAGGCCCTTGGAGCATTCAGCACTGGGTGGTCTGGAAAAATTACCCCCCTCCCTAAATATCCTCCTCAGCGTGGGTCTGAGAAGTACTTTATCCTTGGGGTGAATGTTGTGCTTAAACCTATACATACACAGTATACTGATGAAAAGTCCTCAAGTGAAGTGACCTGAAGTCTTAGATTCTCTTTGCCTTCTGTATTTCCCTAGTTCAGAACTCACCTCGGCATTAGTTTAGATTTTTTTTAAAAAATTAATTTATTTATTTATTTATCCCCCCTTCCCTTGCTGCTTGTGCTTGCTGTGTCCATTTGCTGTGTGTTTTTCTGTGTCTGCTTGTCTCCCTTTGTTGGGTCATCTTGCTGCGTCAGCTCACCACGCCGCACGGGCTGGCTTGCCTTCACCAGGAGGCCCCGGGAACTGAACCCGGGGCCTCCCATATGGTAAACGGGTGCCCTATCGATTGAGCCGCATCCGCTTCCCGGCATTAGTTTAGATTGTCCACACTTCCGTGAATTTTCCACAACCTTCATGAATCTAATCGAATGCCTTTTCCGCTCTTTGTTTTTCTACCTCCAGGTTTGGCCGTAAGCTCTGCCTCTTCGTAACAATCCTCATAAACGCTGCCTCTGGAGTTCTCATGGCCATTTCCCCCTCCTATCCATGGATGCTGATTTTCCGCATGACCCAAGGACTGGTCAGCAAGGCAGGCTGGCTGATAGGCTACATTCTCAGTAAGAATGCTTGTCCCAGAAAAATGAACCCAGTTTTAAAACAATGATAGATTTTTTTCCCCCCTGAATCAAAAGAATTTCTAAAATCTTTTAAATCAACTCATTCTGAATTCCTCTTATAAGGAAAGAAAACAATGAAGACATAATCAAGGGTAAACATCGTGCCACCTACATGCTTATATTTGGGAATTTTGGTTTTCTGTACCCTGGAGTGTTAAACAGAGAGAAAATCTAACCTACCAGGCCTAATCATAAAGAAGATTCAATGATGAGAGAATATGATCAACTTATAAAGGGCTTTCATACTTTGCATAAATCCAGTCTAGTGAGCCACAGTTTGTATATCAGGAAACTGAAAATATAAGTACTGTAGTCTACCTAGGTCACTCAGCCAGCCATTTGTAGGACCAGGAATATAATTGACATTTGACACTTTTAGTAGCCATGCTCCATAGAGTATAGGAGAATATTTGAATCCTAACAGCATTGTACCTTTTTAAAGCAATATTGGAAAACTAACCTTCACATTACTTTCCCCTAAGCTACATTCCAATGAGGAAACATACAAAGGGTAGCAGACGCTTTGAAATTATCTACAAAAAAATAAAATAAAAGTTGGAGCTGATGTAGCTCAGTGGTTGAGCATATGCCTCACATGTATGAGGTCCCTGTTTCAATCCCTGGTACCTCCTAAAAAAATAAATGAAATTAAAATCTCATTACACCTAAGACAACCAGAATATGGGTCCTTACAATTTTGCCTGGTAAAGTTAATTTGGGAAATTTTGTAAGATGAAGAGAAGATGATGCTTAATATTAATTATCCTTAGCAGGGAAAGCACCTAATAAATGTTTGGTCAGTAAAGGAAACCAATTGGTACTTTGGTTTCTAGAATATGTACTATGTTGAATTTAATTGTGTCAATTTAAATTTCAGCAAGAGTTAATGTCACCATCCTCCCTATAACTTCTGATCCCTCTGAAACGCCCTTTCTGCTCTACCTCCCTCAAACCCCGTCCATGACCTCAACTACTTTAAAAGACAGACATTTCTATTTATTGAGCACTTACATAGTTTTGTTTAACTTTGTTTTAAAATTACTTTAGAGGAATTCACAGTAAATTGTAGAGACATTTTTAAAGTGCATTTCTATTTGGTTTATAAACCATTGAAATCTTTAAGATGCCTACCAAAGTTTAAATAAAAAACTGTGGTTTGTGGAATATCTGAAATGTCAATTCTAGTGCGTGTGATTTTTAACATAATTTATTTTAAATGGGAAGTTGTAAGTTTACAGAAAAATCATACAAAAAATACAGAGTTCCCATAGACTATTTATTGACAACTTGCATCAGTGTGGTACCTTTGTTACAATTGAGGAGAGAATATTATTATAACTGTACTATTAATTGTGGTCCATAGTTTACATTAGAATTCACTGTTTCTGTTGTACAGTCCTATTTTTATTTTTATTTTTATTCTAGTAACATATATATAACCTAAAATTTCCCCTTTTAACCACATTCAAATATATAATTCAGTGCTGCTAATTATGTACACAATGTTGTGCTACCGCCGCTACCATCCCTAACCAAAACATTTCCATCACCCCAAATAGAAATTCTGTACCAATTAAGCATTAACTCCCCATTCTCTAACCTCACCCCAGCCCCTAGTAACCTGTATTCTAGTTTCCGACTCTATGGATTTTTTTATATATGATGTAAAAATGAATATCCCTCTTTCCAGGTACCATGGATCGTGTTCACCTGTCATGATAGGATGAGATAAAGCTTACTATTATACTATGTGCAGTGACATGCTGGAAAACGGGCCCTTGGAAAATAAAAAGCCCTGATTTTTAGTGTGTTCTGATTTCTAAGGCATAAGCACTCCCACCATAACTGATTTTAAGATACCAATGAGTTTAACAATAAGCTTGCAAAAGTCCTGAAATTTTTAAAATCAATTCTTAAAAGCCAATACTAAACTGGACTAACTGGCTGCAGCATACTGCTAGGTTTCTAAACTATTTAAACTATTTAAACAAATTCAATTTTTGATTCATTTATGCAGGTCTTGAAGTATCACTGTCATATTACTCTAGATGAAAATGTGGGTGTGTCTAAAATGAAATTGCATTTGTCCTTTAAATTATTTTATAATTCAAACATGTTTGCTTATCTTTGTAGCTCTTTCACCCCATCTAAGGTGGGATGATAAGATTTTACATTACTTAACAAAACAAAATGCTTACCACCACAAATAAGCCCCAAGGAATATTTTTAAATTTCCAAAGAACTACATAAAAAAATTCTAGAGTTTGGATTATTTTCTTGGGGCTGGCATTCTAGGTTTCCCATATGTGAACAGCTAGCTCCCTGTCGCATTGCACCGTTTTGACCGCTTGGATTTTTTCTGCAGTTACAGAATTCGTCGGGCTGGGCTATCGGAGGACAGTGGGGATTTTGTACCAAGTTGCCTTTACAGTTGGCCTCCTGGTACTAGCTGGAGTGGCCTACGCCCTTCCTCATTGGAGGTGGCTGCAGTTCGCAGTTACCCTGCCCAACTTCTGCTTCTTGCTCTATTACTGGTAAGTCCAATTGGAACAAGCAGGAAAGAGAGAAAACTATTTTAATTTGCTCAAAAGTCTGCCTTTTCCCTGATGCGTATCATCCTTCCATAGTCAAATTTTCCATCACTTCCCAGACCTGTTTCACAGGAAGCCCAAGTCCCTGTTTCACAGATAAAAATCACAAGCGTCAACTTGTTTCTGCCTCTTGAAATCAAATGTCCTTTCTGTTTGGGTTTAAGAATTTTGTGAGCTGGTTCTTATATGTCCACTTGATTTATAGGATGCTTAAATTAGCTTCTAGCAGCTGTAGTACAATCGGGAATGCAGACACTTTGGAGATATTGGCAATGCCACTGCTGCTCTTCTAGTCCTCCTCAGAGGAAACTTTAGGGTCAAGAAGGCAGAGCGTAGCACCTGAGTCACCATTTCCCCACACTCATGCCCAAAGCAGACATCACCAATCAATCTTCTCATCAATAAGGCCAACATGGCATTCCAACAGACCATACCAATCAATCAGACTTACCACAATCAGTGAAATATATTTGTCATCTCTGACCAAGGGAAGCATTTGTAAGACAGAAAAAAAAAAAAAAGCCAGCAAAAACTATCAGTAAACTCTAATATGAGGTTACTTAAAATAAAAAAAGGGGGGCAGTATGCTGAATTACCTGACTAGATCCCTCTCCCATGGAGCAGACCCTCATATTGAGTTCCTTCTTGATATATCCACCTGTTCTCCCCATTTGCCTAAAAAATATCTTAACCCTGCCCAGGAAGCTTGTTCCTCCTCCAAAAGGCAGCAAAACTCTGAGAGTAATCCTTGACTTCTTCATCTCTCTCTCATCTGATTCTACCTCCTCCTTTATATCTATAAATCTACCTTTTTTTTTTTTTTTTTGCTTCCCGTTGGGAAAGCATTATTGTTTGTCTGGATTGCTATGCTAGACTCCCAGCTGGCCTCTGTCATTTGTTTTACTGTCTTCTGCACCACTCTCCATGCTACATTTCAAAATTCCAGTTCCATCACGTCACTCCCCTGCTTAAAAGCCTTTTAGTGGATTTTCCCTCAGAAAAACAGACCCAATGCTTTGGCATAACAGCAGAGGCCCATCTCTTATCCAACTTCTGACCATCTCTGGAGAACTTCCTTATGTCACTTTCACTCTCACTAGAATCAATTTGATTTTCCTTAGCACTCTACAAATGCTCCCTGATGGGACTTACATTTTCAGAAGATCACTGAAGATGCAGAGTGGAAAAAAACATGTGAAGGGGGAAGAATGGAGGCATGGAGATCAGTTAGGAGATTATTGCAGTTATCCTTACAAGAGATGACAAGGGTCTGAATTAAGACAGAAATTGTAAGAGTGAAGAGGAACAAATATAATTGTAAGTGGAGGGGAAATGACAGAGCTTGGTGATAGCCTGAATGTGGAGATTTAGAGTGTGGAAAAATCTACTGAGATGACTCCAAGAGTTAAGGCTTTTGTGTCTATGTGTTGGTGGGGGTGTTATCCAGAAACATAGGTCACACAGAAGAAGGAACAGGTTTGGAAGGAAAGATGATGAGTTTCACTTTTAACATGCTGAGTTTGAGGTGTTGGAAGGACATCCACATGAAGATAGCTAGGGGGCAGTTAAAGTTAAGTTAAAGTTAAGGATCCAGAATGCAAGTAAAATTTGTGTACATCTTTGTTGGACAAGGATGAAAGATCACACATAGAAAATGAAAAGAGCTGGGCAAGGAAGAACTCTAGAAAACACCATCTTTTGACAGTCAACAAGAGGAATAGGAACCAGGTCCAAGAGGACTGGGATGGAACCACTGGTGAGAATGGAGAAGTTACAATAAAGGAGGTATTAGGGAAGTCACTGGACAAGGGACTTAGGCATCACCCTTCTGGTCTGCCTGCCCAGGCCTGGCCAGGTGCCTCTATCCTACACACAGTGGTATTATGCATGTATCTCTGTAATCCTTAAGGATCATTCTTGTTGGAATCAACCATTTTCTTGACACTGCATTACTTGGCTGTGTGTCCCATTGGTCTTTGAGATCAGGCTGCCTTAGGAGCCATCTGGTCCAGCTTCCTGACCAGGGTCAGGATTCCCATAATAATACCCCTAATTGATGACTATTGTGGTAGTTTGAGACTGTATGTACCCCAGGAGATACATGTTTCTAAAGCTAATCCATTTTTGTGGTTCCTATAGTATGTGAAACCTTTTGGTTAGGTTACTTCAGTTTAGTCTTTTGATTAGGTTACTTCAAAAAGTACAGTTAAGGAGACCATTGGCCGAGATGGCTCGGGGCTTCCTGAAGCATTGTACCTTGTACTGAACACTGGGCTACAGGTATGATCTAGAAAAATTACACAGCAATGTTGTAGAGGAGGAAATCTGCTGGGAGCTATGGATTCTTGGCTGTTGAGCATGCCATGATTGTGTTCCTGATGTCAAGTCTTTTCCCAGCACTTATTCTGATTCCTATCTCCATTGAATTCCCATAAAATCTCCATCCCAAGTTCTCTCCAGAGTGAGAATCCCAACTGGGACCTTCTTAACTTTGCACAGAACTACCATGGAAGCAGATCTGCCAGCTCCTTCCTGCCTGGTCCTCCTCCTCCAATCCACCCTGACTTAGTTTGCAAGGGCTGCTATGAAAAACACCACATGATGGGTTGGCTTAACAAGAATTTATTAGCTCATGGTTTGAGATGCCAGAAGTCCCAAATCAAGGTATTGGCAAAACCAGGCTTTCTCCTGGATTCAGCAGCATTCAGGTGATGGCAGAGTTCCATTATGTGGCCATGTCCTGGGTCTCTCCCCCTTTCCCTGATTTCTGGCTTCTTCCAGTTTCTGGTTTCAAATAACTGCATCTGAATTCCCTCCTTATAAGGTCTCCAGTAATATGAATTAAAACCCACCCTGATTCAATTTGGCCACACCTTAACTATTAATACCATCCTTAAATTGTCTTATTTCCAAATGCATTTATACTCACAGGACTAAAATTAAGAAAGGACCTTTTGTTGAGTTACATGATTCAATCTATCATGTACCCTGAGCCCAGGTGCTAAGAATCCTCTCCAGGGAAGCAGGTGTGGCTCAAGCAATTGCTCCTGCCTACCATATAGGAGGTCCAGGGTTTGATTCCCAGGGCCTCCTGGTGAAAATCAAGCTGGCCCATGCAGCGAGCTGGCCTGAGCGGAATGCTGGCTCACGCAGGAGTGCTGGTCCACGCAGGAGTGCTGGCCTGCATGGAGTGCTGACCCGCACAGAGAGCTGGCACAGCAAGATGACACAGCAAGAAGAGACACAGAAGAGAGGACAATAAGAGATGCAGTAGACCAGGGAGCTGAGGTGGTGCAAGAGATTGACCACTTCTCTCCACTCTGGAGGGTCCCGGGATTGGTTCCCAGTGCCGCCCAAAAAGAAGACAAGCAGACACAGAAGAACGCAC